>CM060895.1:117917500-118052500 GCA_030762935.1 Hymenopus coronatus
GGAACAGCCTGATGTAGCCGTAATCGAGCTTGAAACAAATGAATTGCATTGCGCGATGTTTCAGCTTGGTGCATTAAAATATATTTAAAGCATATCAATTCCAAAATATTCAAACATGCAACACATCGTCAATCGTGCTCATTTTATATGCAAGATTTTAAAAGCGCGTGATCCTATTTCTTGCACGATATTGGTTCACAATTTGAAAGGCGGTTTTGGTTCACAATTTGAAAGACAATTAGAAATATTCTGCGATCTGGGTTATCATTTTAGCTTAGTGAAAGAAAGTTTCAATTAAGAACCAGAAATTTACTTTGATCCATATATCTAGCACGCTCTTACAAATTATTTAACTATACAGATTAATGATGTGCATTAAAGGTCTAAAAATACAACAAATATGTTCCTGACAATCCCTTTTATAGCATTGTTCAGAGCATTCTGAGGAATTATACCTAGAGCGAAGCAAGTATACACATATTCAATTTTCAACCGGTTATCAAATAAAATGTTAAAAGAAAACAAGACAACCACATTTTAAAATAAAATAAAATTACCGTCTTACAGAAAATACGAACATGTATTATTGGATTGCTGCCTCTTAAATGCTTACAAATACAATCACTCTCAAAGTTTTAAAAATTAAAATAACATAAATCATTTATTGATTTCTAAAGTGTAAACCGATATAATGCTGTTTGCAACTTATTCTCACACATATATGGACATAGATGAACTTTAAAACATATAGTTAAAATTTGCATTTTTAATCACATGATCCCATACCTCCCCAATGTATCTAATATCTAATGTCTCCCTACATTACAATGGTTGATTTCAACATTTGTTTCCAATGAGAGTGTGACGAACCAGAAACACTCGGTTGTGGAGAGGAAACTCATCCGCTCGCTCCCTTGCTAGCCTGGAGTGATGTACGCGAGGAACTGTTCCGGAAAGGCGCATTGAACGATCAAGGAGGACCCTCCACAAGAATTCACGGGGGCACGCGACCCTCCTTCATTAGATATATTGCGACGTCGTAACATCTCCCTCTTTCAGGTCTCTTTAGGAAGATTCAGCATTCAGATTAACGGGTTCTTCGTGCGCAGCTCCAAATTAAAACTTCACGCTCTTCTAAAATTAGTCCAATCGTTCACGTTCTCTGGAAAGAGAAACGTTTCCGCTTAAACGACTCTTATGTACTTATTGATTTTAATTAATTGCGATACAGTTATCAATAAAAATCTGAAAATTCAAAATAGCTTCTGAGTCACTATAAACAAATTCATAAATGAGAGAATTCTTTGGTAGAGATTCACACTAAAATGGGGTGATAATGGCGTCATCTGACTGCACCGGCAGCTATCACAAAGACCGACCTGAGTACGAGCAACTTCTGTCTATCTTTTCCCTTTAGACTATCTCAAAAGTATGACTAAAGAATACACATATCAGCTAACACATACATACACAAACACATACACACACATATTAGTTTAATTTGTATTGCGTCCTTTCACTTCTATGATTATATGGGGACTTTAACCTCAGTAACAACTGGAGGTTATTTAACATTTTAATCATTTTTACTTTTTGTACGACTATCTATTGTATATAGACAGAATGGCATTCCACCCAAAATTTTGGTTTCGACATTTCGCTGGAAATAGGCACACGTTTTTAGACTCCTTGAATAAAAACAAACATAAGGAAAAAGAGGGTGATGGTCTTGGTATTTATGTAATTTCACTAACTTCCATGGATACAACACGAAATTTTTCAAAAATGCGCTAACAATTTCGATTAAAACACCTTATGTTAAGATGATGTTTAAATGACAAATAAAATGTATAGATGTATTGAATTTTAAGGGAATAAGCTATGAAGTCTTTTTTTTATCCTGAATGACTTTTGTATAGTTAATAAACCGTAAGAGATTGACAAAGTCTTACTATGCGATGTCGCAAGTGTCCATAATTTATAACATGAGAATTTTGGTGGCATTAATATTTCTGAGATATTCTTTGTTATTGATTTGCATTTTAAAACAATCGATGCTTTTCTAAACTGCAAACCGCTATTATTTTCTTCATGCCCTATTCCTTTCTTTCTTTTCACCCCTCAGATTGCAAAGAGAATGGAATTTTAAAGCCTCAAAGGCACACCGTGACAGTTTTAGCTGACTCTATTCTTGTTATACCTACAACGAAATGTGAAGGTTTATGAGCATCAATAAGAAGTAGACAGAAGAATAATATTTTGTGACAACAGTTTGTATGCAGTGAATAGACAAAGTCATGTGAATGAAACAGATCAGATTTGTTTTAAGATTAAACACATTTAACGTACACTCCCACATGCACAATTACAGATTCTGCGAAGGACACGAAAAAATTCTAAAAACAAAATGTCTCCCGCTGCAGCCGGAAATTGAAACCAACACCTCTGGGTTGAGAAGTAAAGCGCTCATCACTCGATCAGAGGAAGTTTCGTGTTAAATTGTTATTAGTACTTTAAGATTTTACAAACATATTACAGCCAAAAACCTCAAAGAACCATTTCTTTAATAGTTTCTATTGTAAGCAATATTAAACTGAAATTAGATTGTACATATTTCACGAAAACCTCATGTTTTGTTTATTTAAAATGATATTATCCTTCATCTGTTTACCTTTCGCTTATGTAGGGCTTACACCGCCGCCCGCCGGAAGGTCTTAAAAGTCAGCGTCTGGGATCAACGCATATTGAGGAATAGAGGTTGTGGATTAGAGAGAGTAGCCACGATGTTTTGTATGGAAGCTAGGAAATGCCCATGTGAAATAAATGTGAAAGGGATGAAGGGAAAGATGATGGAGCAGCTGGTGGAATGATTGGCGGGGGAAACCGAAGAACCCGCAGTAAAATTGCCCACATGTCGCTTCCTCCAACAGAAATCATACATGCGACCCCCTGGGGTGAGAAGGGAGCGGTCAAAACGTTGGGCCACGGTGTGCCTAAAAATGTTATTCAGTCGCCCTCCGTGGTGTAATGGTTACGATGCTAACTTCATATACTCTAGGTCGCGGGTTCAAACAAGGCGGAAGACGATGGCTTCCTTTGGAAGGGAAGTAAGCCGATGGTCCCGTGTCGTATATTTACGGCACGTAAAAGAACCTGAAGTCTGATAGAGAGGCCTCTGAACAAAATTAAGCGGTATTTCACGCCCAATTTAGAATGGGACGCTAAGAACTACAGTAGTTAAAGAGCGTTCATAAATAAAATGGTATTCAATATTGAGCATTTAAAACGATTAGAATGTTTCAACGCGCAAGAGTCGTACAATGATCCGCTTGAATTTGGTTCTTGAAAGGGCATATTAGCTAAGTAAAACGTTTCTGGAACATGGCAAGAACAAACGAAGCTCTATAAGGTGATATGAATTGTTGAGGTCAAATGGAGGGGGTGGGGTACTTTTGTTATAATTTTAATATTTGGTTTCCTCAAAACCACTTCTACGATTAATATTGAATTTATGTATCTGCTCCAAGAATCCTCTGTTCAGCAATCTTTTTAACTTTTGTGTAAACGTAATGTAAACGACACAATTTTTGAGGAAATAATACATAGGTATATTTCCATTGTAAATACTGTTACAATTACACTGGTATGCAAAATTTAACTGTTTGACTGGGGGTTTTATTTTAATAGGTCACTGTCCGCAATTTGAGTGTGCTGAATCAGAATATGAACTTAGTTTTTCTCCATCACATACCTATTTTTCACAATATCAGATATAGTAAAATATGAATTTTTATACTCTGCTCTATCGAATTTATGTTATATTATTAAATAGAATTTAATAAATCCATAACTGTCAATACAACACTCTTCAGATTAACTAATATTTCACATCATGACGTTTATTTGAACATTAGACCAGTTTTTACATGCTGCCTTGAAATTAACGCCTCTTAGAGTTCCTACTATGTAAATAATTTGATACACCTCTTTTCATTCACATTCCATTTTCCCTGATAACGTCGTTCCATTTCATTTATGTCCTGGTGAAATCTTTCACCCTACTCCTCCCTGATACTGCCAAGATTTTTTGGAAAAAAGTCAAAATGAAGGTGTAGGAAATATACTTTCACATTCATATCGAAGCCCAGCTTTCGAAAGTTCTCAGGAATATTTTCTACAACATTTTTGTAATTTGGATCCTTGTAATTTTCCAGAAAGTTTTGAATGACACTCTTAAAACCAATCCATGTCTGTTTTCTGCATGTCATCGTTTCTTCTAATAAGGTATCAGAAATTAACTTCCTAATTTGTGCCCCAACAAATATTCCCTCTTTAACTTTAGCGTCAGGTATTTCAAGGAACTTCTTACAGCTATATATTTGTAGCAGTTCCTTCCTTTTAATTTGTTTAAAGCCATTACATACAGTGAAGCTATCCTCTTGTTCAAATCTGGATATCTATTGCAGACACATGCTCCACTAAACATGGTGTTGGTGTTGGTACTATGGACGCGTTTCGACAACCTTCGTTGTCATTATCTTTTGCAGGTTCGCAGACAAGATCAAACGCAATAACTAATGATAGCAACAGAATACTGCAATGCGTTCTTTGGCGTATCATGTAGTGACAAACGGTTTAGGTTTGCCATTCCTGTCCTAAGCAGGAAACCAAAATCGTGAATTGTTTCTTCCACACTGGCGGTATCGAATTGGAAAGGGAGAAGTAGACTGAAAAATTCAATGTCATAGCCGGATGGTAGCTCAATGGCTATATGAATTACACGGAGACCAGGAGATCCATAATTTAAATTCCGGCTAAGGCATTGCATTTTTCAGTCTAGCTCTCCAAAATCAAAATAGTTCGAATGCAGTGCAAATATAATTCAGTTTCGCATAGGTTTGTTTTTTTTCTTTTTAAATCGAGTATAGTGTGATTCTATGAAGTGTTTTATGATGTAGTAAAACTATCAATATGTAAAAAGAATGCAAACATTAAAATAAATAAATAAATAAATAAAATAGAGAAACAGGTGCGGGACAAATCGTAGGTTTTTGGGAAGTTTGGGTAGATACACGTAAATCTGCTTAGTATTCCAGGTAATTTAAGGTATTATTTAAATAAAGAAACTGCTTATACCCCCACTTTCAATAATTTGAATAATCTATCATTTTGTAAAGTTAATATGCGGCATTAAAATTTGAAACTGTGCAACTACAGCCCTTATGGGCCTTAGCTTACAAACCCACAAACGAAAAGCAAAGAGGGACGATCTTCCATCCAAATGTTGGCTTTCATCACCTCAGATCACTACCTACCGTAGCTCCTCAAATGTATCACAAAGGTGAGTGTGCACCAACTGATGTTAAAACATCCCCTCCCTTTTGGTTGGCCTCCATCCGTTGCTAGAAACCACAACACTACCTCCAACCCACTACGCCACACCGAGGCGCAGGACTAATACACGGTACGAATATAACGTACTGAAATCGTTACTGCAAAATATTTACATTAGTTCTGAATCAGGTACACACAAAATGAAGTTTAAAACATTTTTTACAGTAGCGACACAAGTTGAGAAGTTATACTGTAGTTTACTATACTGAAGTTTACTACCACAATGGATTCCTTTATTCTGACAGTTTTCCCTGCTTTACTTATGTTTTACATGAAAAACGTTTCAATTCTCTTTCAGAAATGGCAGACTTATTATTTGTGTTTAACCAATCACCTGACGATATTTTCTTAAGTAGCTAAGTAATGGGTATATTCTTATAAAAATTGTAATAGTGTATATAAATCTGGAGCTCTGGAAGAAACTTCCTTTTCTATAGAATGGCGCCTAAAATCCACATTTAATTTCAGAAGTTCTTTCACAAAGAAACATTTAAAAATAAAAACGCCGACCTTTAAACTTTAAATGGAGATTCTAAATAACCACATTTGCAGTATTCCGCTTAAGCAGGTGATAGGCATTTTTGCTTATTTATAACGAGATGGTTTAAAAATCTAAAGCATGCACTTTTTTTTATTTAAGCTAATAAAATCGAAGAATTGTACATCCTTCGTGGAACACACTGTCATTTGATTGGTGTGCAAATAAACAAACTTGAGTGCATCCGAAAAAGACTTAAAGATTTAAGGCTAAGAGGTTCTGGAATGTACTTGGGGAAAAGAGCACAGTTTGTTTTAATTTATTTAGAGCGTTTAGTAATCTGTATCAAATATTTTATTACATATTGTACATGTTTTAAATGTCCCGAAATGAAATCGCAAAATATAACGAACAGCTGTTATGTGAGGGATGCCAGCATTTGCTAAGTAAATCCTAAGCTTAGCTATGGACATTTAAGGAAATATTAAACAGGATAATTTTTATTAATCAGCTGACCCATACTAGGTCAAATAGCAAGTGGCCCATTTTGGGGTTTTAATGGTCTTTTCCTCAATAGTAGGACGATTACAACATAACTTTGATGTTTTATGTTCCCCAACTCATTCCAGACTTAATTTCATTAATTTATTCAGCGCTTGATATGACATGCTAGGCATTAAGATGCTAAATTGAAAGACATAAGGTCTGTTTTTAATTCTACAAAATGTTAATGGATTTCATAAAACTACCTCAAAATGATCCTTCCCTGCAGCACATTGTTAAGATGTGTGTGTGTGTGGGGGGGGGGGGTTTATATGTGTGTACCCGAATTCAGAATTGTGCAATTAATGTTTTATAAAAGATGTCTACAAGTTTTAGATAAAAAATTAAATGAATATTTAATTTCATTTTGCATCATATGTTCAGTGTAGCCATTCTTAATCATGAGAGTTCATGAGGGGGCTATTAAGACCATTTTAACCATTTTTCAACATTCCGCGCTATTTTCATTTAGACAATCTTGCTTGAAATGTAATAAAGTGAAGACAAGTCATCGTAAAAATATTTTCCTCATTCGTGATGGAGCAAACTAGCAACTTTTCAAACTTTCGTATGTTTCTTAAAATGTTTTGCCTGAATTCATTCATTTTCAAGCCCAATTTATTATTAGTACACAATGATTCCACCACTTGTCATTACTTCTATACGCGGGTACTTTTGTTATTTCGTCATTAGAGCCGCATTGTAATTACTTACTGGTCTGTTATAAACATTTAGGGTCCTAAGCTGCAAAGCGTAGCCCAACGTGGAGGGCCCTAAGCCGCAATGCGTAGCCGAGGGATATTTTTTATAAGTTGAGGAGTGTAGCAGTTGCGGCCGAAGGCGACAGGGTGTAGACGATGAATCTGTGAAGCTAAAACCCCAATGTTCCCAAGAAGAAGTCAAAATTTTGGCAATCTGGCAACTTTCACATCTGAACAACTTAGCGCGTGTGCGCGTGCCGCGCGCATGTCAGTATATGGGTGGTGGAACCGTCATATAGCTTTACCCCCAATTTATTATTATTATTATTATTATTATTAAAATTCCAACTGCAAAAGTTCCGAATACGTGAGAACGTTTTTCCACATAGTTGGCACCTCTGGAACAGGGTAAGACGGCTCGGGATATCGACGTGGGAGCCAGACTTGAGCGTTGCCATGGCAACCCCAAGACCACATCAAATATTTCACGGACAAAGCTAATTCCCTTATCACATAATAACGCACGCACCGTGACACACGCACTGCGTCATAAAGCTCACGCGTGTTGTGGAATTCTGATTATAACATAAATATTTCTCGCACCACGGCACGCCTTGGATTAGTATTTCAATATAATTTTATTACCTAGATTTGGACTGAAAGCTTTACGAATGTATTATCTTAGCAAGGAACTTCCTATGCAATGTGAATATCTATCATTAACTTCAGTGCAACACAGCTTACAACAACAATAGAGAATTGTATTGTAATCCATGAATCCCTAAACATTATAAGGGTCAGAGACTTTACTCATATTCCTTCATATATCTGCAAAGACACTTCTTATGATGAGGATTAAAATGACATGCGATTGTGATAATTCATTACAAATAAAAGTGTGCCTAAAATTTCCCTTATACTGTCAACATTATTAGTACAAGTGATGCTATTTTTTCGACAATTTCGTGAAGGTTAAAATGCTTCATTTCATGACCGAAAGTCTCGAAAAATTATCTTATAAAAAGATTAATGAATTTGAAACCAAAATTAAATTGTCGTGGTAAAACCAGCAGCGCAAGTGGTACTCAGCTTGGTAATAACACAAAAAGTTTATTTATCTTAAACTTACCTATGAAGTTTACCGGCAGTTACATATGTATATGCACGCAGTGGATGCATTATGTGACATCGCGTAGGCACATGTAGAATAGAATAGAAGCAATCTCTTTGTTAGTGATCCGTCGATTTTATAATTTCTATGTGCACAGAATTCTGAAAATTGTTTGCACAACACACTTTTGTTTTTTTGTAGTTTCAGGGATTCGCTTGTGTGCATTTGCCGTTATATTAGCAGTACTTTGATTACAAGAGTGCCATGTTTGAATGACAAGTGATTGTAATAATTTATGGCCTACACGATCTCACACCATTCTTATACATTCTTATACATTTTAAACAAGTGTACAATGTTCCGCCTAGGTAGTGTGTTGGTAGCGTGTCTGCCTCACAATCAACAGGTCGCGAGTTCGAATCTCGCTAAGGGTGAGTTAACCGGATACGTTTTCCGGAGTTTTTCTTTATCCTGCGAAAATGAATGCCGAGTAACTTTAAGTTCCATGGACCCGAGATCATTTGAGCATCATTCCAAAAGTTTCATTCATCGTCTGAAATGGCCAAGCATAATCGAAGGTGCTTTACTATCAGTGTAGTACGGTTTTGATTGGCCACCTGTCTAGCATTCTTGTTATTGGCGTAAGAGAATAATAAGTCCTTTTATCTGTGAAGTTAATGCCATTCTTCTGAAATCTAGTACAGTTGATGAACTCCAAACATAGTAAACAGCCAAAATCTACACGCCGCTAAATTACACAACAGGTCTAAAATGATGAAATTTTAAAATTTTAAAGTATCCTAATTTAAATAATTTGGAGTGTTAATTTCTCGAACATTACTATCCTCTCTTATCTCGTAGTCATCAGAGTTGGTATTTTTTGTTTACAGCTAACTGTAGTCTCTGAATACCATATATACACATATATAATGAATTACATAATGGGTATATTTATCGTTAACAATTAAAATTGAATAGGCAATGAGCTTTAAGGATAGTCTTACCGAACAAAATGGGTCAAGTCCCTCTGTGCCCCGCATTCGAGAGGTGCCGAATTCAATCCCCGTCGAACGCCCACTCTAACTTGGACTTTTCGTAGTTTGCCCTTGTCACCAAGAGAAGACTAGGGTGGTTTTTGTAATGTCACACTATTTTCCGGTTTCTCAGTCCCCATCATTTCATTTCATAACACCCTTCGGGGTACGGGGCTTGACTAGGTAGTTTGGTGGTTTGTAGGCGCGGAGAATGTGCGCTATGTGAATTTTTCCTCCTCCTCCTCTGGTACTGAACCAGGACAGTTCGGACCTGTTCGTCAGGGTAATTGTAAAGTCAAGTGAATGCAATTCACTACTTTTCCTTTACAAATCACTTGAACTATAATAATTAATTTACCTGGAGACTGAGGCTTGAGAATAATACAAAACATTTGCTAAACCATTCTATGAAAGTTTAGGGATACTTTTCATGTTGTAGGTAAGAATTTGAATTCTGGTAAGTCAAGCTTACAGAATGAAGTGAGATATTTCCAGCAATTCAAGTCGCCAAGTTCATTAGCACAACTTCATCGCGACTACACCATTATTTGGTAGGTTCTCGAAGCAGTCCAGAGTAACTGCTAGCTGAGCTGTCCGATTAACGCCGTCGCAGGCTCGATAGGTTAAATGTGCTCTGTAACTTCTTTCTTCTCCTTTATGTAAAATTGTAGTATACGTCGTAGAACTGAGCTCAAAGACGCAATAAAACCGCAACCATCACCGCAATGCTTTTCTGTTATAGTTGGTTAAGATACATCTCTAAATATATCTTGATTCTTCACTAGTCGGAGGCCATCAAAACCTCGATTGTTCGATATTTAAGGAATTGTCATTGGACACCACTGTTACCCAACAGCAACATCAGAAGAAGTTTCCGAACGTGGAATGACAGTATTTTCATTCGTCATTTGATATAAATCCTTTGATTAAAATTAGCTACATTTTCCAAATAGACTAAACAATTCATACATACTAAATTTTGTGGGTTTTAAAACTAATTAGATAAACCGTGGTAACCTACGCTGTTGAGTAATGGGTTGTAGTGTGGTGCTCAGATACTAACCATGGAATGAGCGTGCTTGATACCATTCATGGGGGGGGGGGGGTTACGAATATTTTGCCCATCTGTGATATATTTAAGGAGCTATGATATCTAGTGGTCTGTGGGTTACACAAGTCAACAAGAACGGTTGAGGAAAGCATGCTGCTGACCATATTATCTCCCCATATCAGGTAAGAGATCACCCACCTCTGCCTTCGTATGTGGGGCATGTGGTCGTAGGGCAAGACTCACAATCACTGAAGTGGCACAGATTTAATATTTAACGTTTAAGCTGTAGTATCTGTAGTGTCTGTGACATAATTATTTTTCACTTTTCCTTCCTCTTACCTACAAAGAAAGAGTCAAAAATAATATTAAGAAGACACCAGAAGTAAGCGTTTTGAATCCACTTATATACAAAAGCATTTTTAGAAAAATGTGTTCCGCTTTTGTGTGTGTGTGTGTGTGTGTGTGTGTGTGTGTGTGAGAGAGAGAGAGAGAGAGAGAGAGAGAGCGCACGCGCGCCGCAAGCAAACAAATATCCTTATCTTGTCAACATTATTTAACGAATATTAAAACACTTTAAGGATAGATCTACGGCACATTTTGAATTTTCTCTGATTATGTTGCGAAGTTCATTATAATGGAATTTCATATAGTATAATAGGAACATAAAAAGAGCTGAGCAAAATCTTATCCCAGAAAAATGGAAAAACCCGTTTAGTTTCTTTTATTTGGCTTTCTTTTGAGCTCTGCGTCATTTTTATAGTATTTTGGATATCTTAGAATACAGAAAATACTTTGGAAAAGAGAGCTCATCAAAATATAGGGATTCTTCAAATAAATGTTTTACTGGTGATAGCAGTTATCAATGTTGAAGAACTGGAACTTAACAAAGCGTCATTTAACAGGAATGATATTTTTACTCCGGATTCTTTTGTTTGGGGTACAAAAACGTGTAAGTATTAAGAAATATTTGAGTGCTGTTTCCGTATGATGTAATTATGCACTTGGGGCTGTATTTGAAATCCTTCTGTGAAAGGCAAAGGGCAGACAAACAAGAGGACACTTCGCGCAATGAGGACTACATAGATCAATTATGGCTAACAACCCACCCCGGGATGGACTGGTGAAGGGAGGGAACCACAGGCTGCAGGAGACAGGCCAGAGTGGCGCGGAAGTCGCAAACATTTCCAAACCCGATAACCCGTCAGGTGCTAGAGCAGCCAGAGAAAGTGATCAAACGACTCGTTGACGTGGCAGCTCTCTAGTGTGCACGGGGAGTATTCTTTCAATTGAATATGCGTTCGCGCCATCAGTCCGCACTGCTATATGTACGAACCTAGAAGCACATGCGCACATACATACATAAATGCGTACATCTGACACCTTTATTCTGATAACTAATTCCCTAAGTCCGAGCAGTTGCCAAAACTATTTTATTTCCAAAAGACCTCATATATTTATAACAATTATACATCAGAAAAGTAATTAACTTATTGAAATAAATACTAACTAAACTAAACTAAACTAGCGACTTCCAGTAATTCCAAACAACATTCTAAAACTAAGCTACTGCTAAGCAATAACTACGCGTTCATCCACAATTTTAAAATCTTATTCACACATTTAAAACTTTCATATTCATAATTAATATTTTCAAATACTTAACATTTAAAATTCAATATTAAATTTTAAAAACTTCAAAACTAATATTCAAGAAACATTTTAAAATGTTACAATAATTTAACAATTATAACATCATTTATTTGAACTCCTCAATTTGCACACTTAATGTGTCCAGTTCCTTTATTCAATATTAAATGTTCAAAATTTAATATCACACTTCTTTGCTTCGTCATTCATTTTATTTTTCGGAATGCAAAAATCTCCCTGATCTCGAAGAATGAATACCACACTGAACTCTTCACGCCCACCAGTCTTCTTTACTTCTCTTCTTTTCTCCACTTCTCTTCCCTCCCCTTCTGTTTTATTCTCTCTTCTCTCAACCTCAATTTCCATAACCTCACCCTTCCTTAATTCTTTCCTTCTTCAGCTGATTTTCCTTCTTCTCTCAACTTACTCTGCCTCAATTCTGCCAATAAATATCAAATAATATGTTGTTCCATTTCTATACCTCCTAGCGATTTCTTATCTTCATTTTTTAAGTAAATTATCAGCTTCAAAAATGTCATCTGTCCCTTGTTCTCATTTGTTTCTCAATCTGGTTCCTTACTTCTTCCCTTCTCTATTGAGACCTCCCTGATAACTCAATTCTTGTAATAATAGAAATCTTCGATGAAGCATAAGTTATAATTCAAAATCTTCCTTTATATTCCAGATTTGTTTATCCTATAATTTTATTCAAAATCTCTCAAATCTTCTTCATATTTAACGCATTCAAAAATGTATGTATATGTTATAGAATATCCTCAAAAACCTAACGATCTCCAGTTCTCTTCTTTCCAATCCTACACAAGTAATGTTTATATGGTCCGAGAACCGATAAATAATTTATCATTCCCCTGTTAGGTTGAACACATGAATGCTTTATCTTTCCTTAAGACAGAAAAATAGTTCATGTGTTATTCTTCCTTATTCTATATTATCCCATTCATTTTGTTATTTTCAATCAACTTTTTCTTCATTTCTTTATACCCTTGCAATATGTGGCTATAATTACTTACTTTTTCCTTAGTACCTTTCCTAAACCAATATATAGCCCCTCTTAAGCTTATGATCAGCCGGTCATATTCCTAAAAGCACTATCAAGGTCAGTCTTGGTGTTGTGTTGGTAGTTCCTATCAGCAAAATTAACATTCTTCGTAGTGTCCTCTAGTAATGTTTCATTTGTCTTGTATTACCTTTTCCACCCATACCAATTCCTCATTTAAAACAAATTTAAGTACCTAATGAACTCTAGTAATAGTTGAGGTATTTTGGCAATACAATTGGATCGGCTTGCGAGGGTGAATTCAATAAAAAGAAAAAGGTCTACCCTACCAAATTAATCAGAGAAAACATGAAAATGAAAAGAAAACGGAATAATAGCGAAATTATGGGAAAGAAAAAGTCGATTTCATCACCCCAATATTCACCTGCTAGCCCCGGGAAACCACGCGGGGGATCGAATGATAGTCGCACACTTCAGTACCTCCTTAGGTATCTATTTTTAAAAATCTAATATGTTCCATTCACATGACTTTCTTTGCATCTCTGCAACAAATTATTGTTAAAAAGCTTATGCTTCTATTTTCTTCGTGTACTCGAGAAAAAATTAGATCTGTCTTGTTACTTATTTCATTGTGAGTAGAAGCGAAATAAGGGAGTATAGTAGGTAAAGTGATAATCAAAAACTGGTTGCTATGTTACTGAAGTTCCTTTGTTTGTATGGACAGGAGTTGACAAATTCCTGTTTGAGAAAAGTATAACTTTTTCAAAGCTGAAACCCAAAACAAGGAATATCTAAGAAACGATCAGCTCCATGAAAAAAATGTTTGTAACACAAATTGTATATTTTAACGTGCTCTACATTTTTTGTGTGGTAGGTTTTTGTCTATTTCTTACGGTTTAGCAGTTATGCAAAATTCCGTAAAATTCATCCGGAATAAAGTAGTCATCAGAGGCTATTCCCAGAAAATTCAAGATATATATTTTATTTGGCATGTATATCTTAAATATAAGACATTTTAATCAAAATCTTTAAAGCCATTTTTGAGAAAATCAAACTTTTCGAAAAAAGTTACATGTAAAGGGCAGTTGGTTGTGGGGGGATTTTCTTGAAAATCTTCGTGTCGCATTCTTGGAAGACACCAAACTTAAATACCCAGTTTGGTATTTAACGGTCTTTTAGTTTTTGAGCTTTAAACTATGAACACACACACGGACCTTTTTCCAAAAATGCTTTTTTTTTATTCAAGAGGACCCAAAACATGTATTTGCGGTGAAATCTCGGTCTCGAATTTTTGGGTGGAATACAATACCTGCTCTATACACTATGTACATAGTATATATAGAGAAAGTAAAAAATCATTATGCAATGTAACGTTGATAAACGTTTAACTTTTTATGTGCATAATGTAATAAAAAACGAATAATGTTAATTTATCATTGACAGTGCAAGTCGGCTGAATGTGTATCATATATTTTTCTTTCCTTCACAAAAGCTTGTTCCTACGAAATTTACATGCTTCAACCCTCATCCTCAATTTGAAACAACAGGTTAAAAAAAATAAATAAAATAAGGTAACAAATGTAAATATATATCCATTGGTAATGGATGTCGGGAGAATCTGTCACATCTGAGATTTGAACTCGCCCTCCGGGATAGCAGGCATATGCATCTTCGAAGCGAACAAGATAAAATCACAGTAATGAACACCAGCTAATAACATACGTTCAACAAGCAACGAACCTATACCATTAAAAACTGTCGCAGGAAACAGCACAGCAATCGCTGAATAATATTACGCAGTTTGAAGAGCTCGTAAAAAAGAGAGGAACAAAAAGAACACCACTGAAACGAGTTCTGTATCTGTGCATTTTTCATTAATTTCCTGAGGAACACTCATGACAAAATAAAAGGAATAAGCTCCCTGGAGACTAGAAAAAAAAATAATTACTAATGAAACTACAACAGAAGTACTTATACAGAGGCACCAAAAATAACGCAGTAAAAAGAGTAAAAAGTGCATATTTATATTTGTTTTTCTTACGAGTTAGTGTCATCTTAAAGTATTTTCATATAGTCCTTTTTTCAATTTGCTTTGACATCTGGGTATATGCGCAAGTAATGGCGAATCATATGTTAGAATAGAACAAAATGAAATTGAATGAATACTCGTGAAATCAAGCTGCACATTTTTACCTTCTCTCGCATGTATGTACAATGTGCATAGTAGACAGAGAAGGCATTTCGCCCAAAAATTCAATACCGAAATTTCACCGGAAATACATGGTTTGAGGTTCCCTGACCCCCCCCCCCCGTCCCTCACTGTGTCTGTGGACAGCATAATTAAAAAAACATTCTTAGTATTTAAGTTCAGTATTTCTCAAGGATGAAAAATGGTTTTAACGATTTTGATTAAAAGCTACTCAAGATATTTACATAACAAATAAATTATCTTTATTATCGATTAGCATGAAGTAGAACAAATCTGATGTGTTTCGTTGACATAGATTTCTTTAACTGTTCCACAAACACAGTTTTTTTACAAAAGATTATTCTCTTACCTTCGACAAGCTAATCGAGGTAAACATTAGCAGAATTAGTCTTATTACTTGCTGTCTTGTAGGGAAATAAGGAAATACATTAGGCTAAAGTGATAGTCAAATCTTTTAAAAGTTGGTCGATATGTGAAACAATTAAAGTTCGATTCGCTTTGCATGGTCCAATTTGAGAAAAGTTAATTAGTTTAAAATTGAAACCAATAAAACCAATAATTGAATATCTCGAAAACGGTCAACTATACAAGAAAAACGAATATAAATAACTTATGTTTTATCGAGATCTTCAGTTTTTTCTATCACTTACGGTTTAATCGTTATGAAAAACTGTGCAAAACTCAACCAGAATAAAGAGCTCTTCAAGAGGCCATTCCTAGAAAATTCAAAATGTACATTTTATTTGTGATGTGAATATCTTTAATATAAGGTGTTTTAATCAAAATCGAAAAACATTTCTCAAAAGATGTTCCATGTAAAGAGTAGCTGGGGATGGGAGGATTTTCTTGAAAATCTTCGTGACGCATCCTGGAAGATACTGAACTCAAGTATCAAGTTTGGTATTTAACCAAATTTTCGTTTTGAACTATGTTGTCTACAGACACACACAGCCCTTTTTCTAAGAATGCTCTTTTCGCACTCAGGGGACCTCAAAGCACATTTCCGGTGAAATCTCGGTATCGAACTTTGGGTGGAATACATAGCTTCTCCAGTATAGCTGTGGACACAAAATAAGTCATCCCCAGATTCTATGTGTCAGTCCTAAAGCTTCGTGTATCTGTGTAAAAGCTGTGTTCACAATGCACACGAAAGAACTGTACAATGGTCTGACAGACAGCGCAATGGTTAACTTATGAATACTGAAAACAGATCACATACCAACGTTACCCTGGCCGAGTGGTTCCTAGGTTCAAATCTCAAATGCTTGTCATTTTTTATGTTACTTGATTTTATTACTGGATATATAGAAACCAATATCAAAACTTTCGAGATGTATGGACAAGCTGATTATCCTGAATCCTGTACAAATTCAATAATTCCATCAGGATATCTCATCCTCAGAGAGGTAATCAAACTATTATCAAGTATTACCGGTACTGCACACCGTTCAGTGTATTGTTAAGCTACCACAGCACACTTAGAACAGTGATATCCAGATAGGCGATCATGATGAAATTGTGAAGCTACGTATTTTGATCCTATCGACTCCCCTTTAGACGATAGACAATCACCTTTCTCTTGCGTGGTGAAAGAAAATGTCACCTCGTCTGTGAATATCACACTATTTCCAGTTGCGATTGCCATTTTCCTGTTGGGTCTGTTTTTGAAATGTGTGTTGAGTATTAACAACAACAACAAAAAGTTTCCTACCTCCCAAAAATCAGATCCCAGTTTCCTGTTGGGCCGGTTTTTAAAATGTGTGTTGAGTATTAACAACAACAACAAAAAGTTTCCTACCTCCCAAAAATCATATTTGCCCAAAATCGATTTCCTTAAAATGTTTCAGAACATTGGGTATATTAAAAATACTTTTACTGGTTTTTCATAGCATACAGATTCCATGTTAATTACATTGAGAGAGAACGGTTCCGTACCTGATGTTCTGTGCACCATTTTGTGCACCACACGCTTTCGTGTGCAGCATATTGCTGTTTGGTAGAATTGAACTCTTAAAGAAGTATCATAATAACTATCATATTATTAACCGTCCCGAATGTTGTACATGAAATAAGTATGCCTAAAACAAATAGCGCTATGTGTTGACTCAACATCATTAAGAGAAGGGGAAAAAAGTTTGCTACATGCCAGAAGTGAATCTGCACCCCTCACAGAGGAGTAACCTACGTTTTGCCACAGCGCTACAGTGAAGGTGACAGATTTAGTAGACGAGTTTGGCGGTCCAGACATGACTCACTTTTGTGTAAAGAAAGGTAAAGAAAGTCATGTGAATGGAACATATCGGATTTTTTTAACCAGTGTACCGGTGAAATAATATTACTTTACTGATTTCCGTAGATTCCATAGAGAGAACTATCTGCTGTAGTGTATGGTAGTTGTTGACATATCTGTTGCGCGCGCGCACACACACACTCTCTCTCTCTCTCACTCGCACTCGCGCTCTCTCTCTCTCTCTCTCTCTCTCTCTCTTCATATTCAGTTATATATGGCAAGCCGTTAGATGGACGTTGCAGGTGGTAGGGCGGTGGTTCCTTACCATGAAGGTGAGAATCGGTTTATTTTGTGTGGCCCATTGTCATCCTGCTTAATAGAATACATACTGATGCTCCCGTGGTAGTGATTTGGTATGCATAGTTTAGAGTTTGATTGGTGTACATTTTTTACAGTTTAATTTCCACATTTCTGGGGGGGGGGGGTTCCTATTGGTCATTGTGAGATATCAAATGAGAGGTGTAAGTAGACATCTTGATCGCTTCAACTATTCTTTGTTTCATTCCTTGGTGAGAATATCCATTCAAACATAACATCCTTTAGGCTTTGGAAAACATTGAAAGAATGCGGTTTATGGAGTAAAGGTCAGAATATCTGAATATTCATAGCTTCAGTATCAATAGAGAGCCAAACTTGCATCATGATGAAATATTTTAAGGTGTTGGTTGGTCTTTTTACTTAACACGTTCCTCACATACCGGTCCAACACAAGAGTATGTCCATTCTTTGACTACGTTTTACGTCTCTCTCTCTCTCTCACACACACACACACACACACGCTCGCCAATCTTTTTCTAAAAATGCTGTTTTCGAAACGAGGGGCCCTCAAAGCATGTATTTCCGGTGAAATCACCGGAAGGTATTTTTTATATAATGTACTATTTTATCTACTGTGTTTGGCGTAAAGAAAGTAAAAAAAAAATTGTTTTCCATTCACATAAGTTTCTCTAGCTATTCTGCAACAAACTATTGTTATAAAAACTTATTCTTAGCACTCTATGATACGATAAAAATTAACAGAAATAGTCTAATATCTTACTTCTTTGCAGGTACAAGAGAAATGAGGAAATACACTAAGCTAAAGCGATAGCCAAATGTTTTAAAAACTAGTCACTAAGTGATGACATTGAAATTACGTTCTTCTTACTTGGTCAGGAGAAAAATAGTGAGGGAGAAAAGTATACTGTTGGAAAATTGAAAAAGTAACAAGGAATATCTCGGAAATGGTTAACCGTAAAAAACAAGTGTGTCAAATTCTGTTTTAACGATATCTATAGTTGTTGTGAATTAACAACTTTGTCTATCCCTTTACCAGTTATTGAAAGGTCATCCAGAATGAAGCTGGTTTCAGACGCTATTTCCAGATAATCCAAAATATAGCCTTTATTTATAATTTAAATATATTTAATATTTGGCATTTTAAAAAATCGAAAATTTCGAAAAATCTTGGTGTAGCATCCTTGGAATATGCCGAACTTAAATTCCAAGTTACATTTATCCGAATTTTCGTATTTGAGCTAATGTATTCACAGTCACACACGTGGACATACAAACTTGGACCTTTTTCTAAAAATGTTTTTTTTTTAATTCACGGCTCTTCAAAGCATGTATGTCCGATGAAATCTTTGTATCGAATTTCTGAGCGAAACGCAAGCCTTTTCTACCCACAATATACATTATTGTACATAGTTAATGCTTTCTTAAATAGTTGTTAAAATTTCTAGTGCCTACTTATTATTTTTCAAATGAGTAGTTGTCATTCGTTTTGTATTGTTTAAGTTCTGGTCTTGCAAAGAGAGCCTAATTTCAATATTATCATATAATGACCAGTTATTAAAAGATTTAACCTTTGCTCTAGTCTAATACATTCCCTTACTTCTCATACCTAAAAGGAAATAAGTAGTAAGACCATGTCTTTTAATGTTTATCTCGATTAACATGAAATATATAAAAGAATAAAACTTTTGTAGGAAATTTGTTGCAAAACAGACAGTGCAACTAATCTGAGTGTAACACATCAGAGTTTTGTATTATAATGCTACCGAATATACATGCTTTAATTCTACGTATTACATTTGTCTGCAAATGTTGTTTTGAATCTACGAAGTCTCAATATGAAGTTGTAAGTAAAATATGAAATATTATTGTGCCATATTTACTCTAGCATCAGTCTGAACTTATCTTTGATGATGAGAATTGTGTGTTCCAGCTACAAATATGTTCATATAGTTAGCAGCACCGCGGTTCCAGTTTTAAACCATGGTAAAATTATAATTCCACATGGTTTTAACTATGTGTTTTATGGAGCCCTCCAGTTTGTAAATTGTAATCGCCATAATGTATTTAACCAGAGCTGCAACAGGGAAATGAAAAGTTTTCAGAACTTTGATCTTATTCAATTAAACGCAGATCCATTCCTACCTATTCTAAGCTAGAATTATGAATAACGGAGTAAAGATAAGATAAGAAAAAAAATACTCAGAAAGAATGAAAGAGAGGGAACTGAGAATATGTCTGTGTTGATGTATTCTCCGAACGTTGTTGGTGCACGAGGGCCGGAATGAATTATGACCTGAAATCGCCTGGCTACTGTGTAAGGCGATAATGATCATAGATTGAGATTTCCTTGCTCAAGCCTCCGGGGGTTAGAAAAAAAAGACCGGTTTAGGTGTGGGAGATATACGTTCGTATAGCTAAAGCAAACATGGCAATTAAAAATGGCGGAATATCGTGTCTACTGCAGCTTAAGTGGCCTGTTCTTTGTGCCCTGATTACTAGTTTCATGACCACGGTGGCCAATCACAGACGTCCTTGTGGTTTTCTCGCTTCGATCTGTGAGTCAACATATGCCGGCACGTGGACATGTTTTGTACAAAGAACATCCGTTCAGTTTCCAAGACAACCGGATCGCTTCTACAGGCTGTGCCAAAAACTTTATTGCCCTTTCTCCTTTAGGGGTGAAAAGACTTGTCCTCCGTGTTCTAGGGGTTGCATGCTAACCTCTGGTTCCCAAGGTTGCGGGCTCAACCCAGCGGAGGGTGAAGACTTTTTCGGGGTTAAAAATCCTTAGCATGGCCTTCTTCGGAAAGAGGTTAGGCCGTTGGTTCCGCGTCGTAGATTTACTGCACGTAAAAGAACTTCAAGCCTGATAAAGAGGCCTCTGAGCAAAATTAAGCGGTCTTTCATGTCTAATATAGAAATGGAATGCTGAGAACCGAAATAATTAAAGAGGGCCCATAAATAATACGCAATTTAATTTTGTGAAAACGTTTGACCCAGTAAGATAGGACGTCACCAATTTGCTGCATTGGATGTAAACAAAACGTTTGACCAGTGAAAGTGTGCGGCTGAAGGTAAATATTATGTTACTTTCATGTCTAAAATCGAAAAATCTACTTCCGAAGTCCGGTAATCAGGAAGGAATAGGCTAACCTGCTAGGGGGAAGGGGGTTGATGAAACTATATACTTCAAATGTCGTTAATTTGTTTGCAGACCATTGTACTGTTTAGAAGCACAAGAAAGAAAACGACCATGGTCTACTCACTCGTGCAGTACAGATGGAACGTAAACATTTCTTGTGGACGAGAAAGTCTTGAGGTTGGATTTAGTCTCCAAAGAAGGCAAAGACTCCCCAAAAACCTCTCAGCTTGTGCCCATTTTAGTTGAAAGAGGGCCGCTAGCGGCACTTAAAGCACGCCTCATTTACGGGCTGTATGGTTAGGAAGAACTTCAAGGTTGAAAACTAGGAGGGAAATTGTAAAAAAAGCAATATTCAGCATTCTAACTTGACAAGTGCGAATCTATAGCCAATTTCTTCTTGCACAGATGCTTATGATTGATAGATGATTTAAAGAAATCTTGCCCGAAGCTATGGCAACTTTTCTGATGTTTCTCACATTAAAAAGTTAATAAATACAAATACATAAACACACAGAATGTAGAAAAAATTATTGCTAACATTTTTTGTACACGTGATATAATTATTTTATAAATGATGCACTTTAAGTAAAACTTTACAGTTATTTTATGAAAAAAACAAACAAATTTCACGTATTAGTACGAATTATTAGGGTTTTTTTTATGTCGATTGTAATATTTTTGGCTCCTTATGGTACAATATTGAAGTTATTAAAGTAAACAAATAGTTTTCCCACATGCATGCTAACTAACACTTGCTATTCAGCAAAGTATATACTTCAGTAAATCATATTATCAAGCTCATCAATGTTTAACCAACGACTTTTTTGGAGGGGAGGGTGCAAAATTTAAAACTGATAATTAAGCAAAACTCTTTCAAGGATAAACTTAATTTTAAAGTTTACTTCTTAGGACTTTGTTTTCTTGCCCAATAAGAACAATAATTCTGAAATTATATTTAAAAATATTAAAACTTCATAGAAAGAAGCAGTTTTGTTAATAAAATAAACTCAAGTAGACATGTTGAAATTTCAAAAATTCATATTAGGTCAATTAATTTGAAATTTTAATTGCAGCAATCAAGATTTAACATATAATATGTAGACCAAATGTTCATATTTATTTTATATTAGTTCCAGAGAAATGATCGATTATTTTCCTTAATATTTTCAAAATTTGCTTCATCGATGCAAATTATTATTCTTTAGAATTAATATTAGCTCAATACTTTTATATAATGTGAATACATTTTAGTCATATATTGTCATATTTAGTCATTAGTATATATCTTTAGTATATCACTGAAGAAAATACACAATGCGAGGTCTCTATTAACAATGTCCGTAGCATACAGCTGCCTCCTTCATTAATGGCTCTTATTAAGAGCAAAGATCTGGTCGATCTAGGTATCCAGAGTAGGTATACTTCATTATGCTCCTAACAAAACTATAACTTACATTAATGAAGCATTAAAATAATATAAAATAATGTGTATAATATCACATATGTTGTTGTGTAATTTAAGATATAAAATTCTATTATATAATGTAGAAGAGAAGGAATTTCACAGGTAATTACTTTTTAAAATTACTACGCTATGTAAGAATTACGCCGATAGCCTAAAATATAAATTTCGCAAGGAATAGTTTCTAAAAGGAAGAGAAAATATTGAGAAAATATTAAGCATCAAAATAAATGTCTTCAACAATATATCATTTTTTTGTTTGCTGTTTTTACAACAAAGAGATAAGCATTAGCTTTAGTACTTTTCATACATAGCCTCTCCGCTTCAAATGAGGTGTAAAGTAATGAGCAGACGCTCTTTCTTTGAAGACTAAGGTCTGAGCGACTACTGGGATGGTTACTGGCTTCATGGAGAATGCAAGTTAGCTGAGACAGCCACAACCAAGAATTTCAACAGTGGTTCTCTCTTAGCTTCGCTTTAATTTATGGGCTTCGATATTTCACTCCTCTCTTAATGAAGATCCTTTTAATGCATTAACAAGTTTTTATGTTTAAATTGTAATTTCAAAACTTCAAACATCAGCTGAAGTAAAACATAAGCATATGTAGAATAAATCCCCGGACCAGAATGAGTAATCCAAGGAAAAACATGCAAGTGAAGAAAAAATCTGTCAAGCCAAAAAGGGGGGAAAGAGGGGGTGCAAAAACATTTAAAAAGTAGTAAAAATGTTATTTTCACACAGAAAAAAAAAGAGAAAAGTGGTATCCAGGGAGTGCTGCTTACTGGCGCAAAACAGCGAAAAATGTTATAAATCATTTAAAAGCCCCCCAAAAACCAACAAACGCAGACTCAAGTCATCCTCCAAACCTAATTTGGTATTAAGCACATTTCGTTTTCAAAAGCTATACGTGTGAACAGAAATTAGCTGAAACAACCGTTATGTTGTTTATTCGAATTTGGTAAGAAAATGGAATATGATTCAGATTTTGATAGCATGTGATATCTTATGAAATGTTTTAAAACATAATTATTTAATATGAGGTTTAGAGAAATTAAAATTTTGTTAAGTTTCACCGAATCAGAAGAAAAAAGAAACTTTTCTCAATGGTAAGTAACCCATCAATGGGCACATAAGTGTCTCTACGTTTTGTTGGTACAAAACAAATTCAATGCGGATCTGTTGAGAATTTAATTTTACTATACTACAAAAGTGTTAATGCATATAATGAAGAGCTCGGCAGTGAATGATGTTAAAGAGTTTCATTAAACTCTAGTTAGAGAATGAACATACTTTGTAAGAAATGTCTGACTAAAAGAGGACTGAGGAACAGCAGCCACCTCGCTTTAGATTTAGGGCTGACTTCAAAAGAAAACATATCTGAAAACACTTCCAACCAAGGAAGGTGAGATATTTTAGTGATGTCATACCTAGCTTGAAATAGATCCTTTCAGTGCATCATGATCGGTACCAAAGTCTCAAGTGAAACTCGCATGTCGATGAAGTTTTAAGATTTAAACATTATGAAAATCTTAGGAACACTTATGAAAGGAACTGTTAACATTAATAAATATAATACCCATTATTTGAGCTAGGAAACAGTTTTAAGAATATTTATTGGATTAGCAAGCCCTCAAAAGTAATATTGTATATATAAAAATAAGCATTACAATATATGATTTTTAAAATTTTCATAAATTTATAACCTTAATTTTTTATCGCGTTCTTTGACATCATTTGCAGCTGAGCCCTTCAATTTTAGGCAAACTTTTCTAAATTTAATGTCACCAAATACAGGCCCTGGAGGCATGAATAGTTAGCAATTTGAAATTTTACCTTTCTAAAAAGATGGGTAAATATTATGTATCTAAGAAACTTTTAGTTTTCAATAAAGTTAATAATTTAAGAGGCTTTAATTTATATGTTTAAAAGATTAGCGTAATAAAAGAGCGAAAATTATGCAATGTGGGGCACTGTAATAAACCGTAATTTTAGTCTTCTCTAACACGGCAATTTTAATCAGAAATTATAAGTATGTTGTTAAACCCCTTCGTTTAAACTAAAGGCTGTGAAACGTTATTTAAACTGGATTATTGGGTTATAGCTGAGTTTTGCGCATGCTTATCAGCCACGCTGGTGAAAGAAGCCGTAATTCAGAGCAAAACAGCAGTGCGCAGAACTCAGTGGGCTGGCTGGTTTGCGTCACGGGATATATGGTGTGCAGGCCAGGAAGAGTGCAGCTGAGCTAAAGGTATTACAACTACCTAATGATGGCGGGGAAGTAGGACGCCCACAAATCCAGGAGCTCGCGGCGGGGCAGCAGAGCGACACAGGGAGGGAGGAACACCACGAACCCACACTTGCTATTGGGAACAAAACAAGAACACAAATACAGCTTGAGAAATACTGTCTCTAACTGGCCGTGTGTTTCAGGTGCCCTGATTTAATTGCCTCACTTTAGACAAAAATACACGAATTCGTGCATTAACTGTAACATCGTATTCTAATGACAAATCTGATACAAAAGTGTTGGAGAAGTTATTTTCTAAAAGTGACAACTCTCACATTATAACTATTGAAGGTTAACCAAACACAACACACGTGAATTTATTTATTTTCTTACGTCAGCACTTCGCAGCTTCATGACTGTTTGAAGGCCCGATTAATGATCGAAGGTCATACTCGATCTCAAAAAGACTGTCGAGTGCGTTAGCCTAATTCAGGGATGGGTTGTTTATAAAAAGCAAGTAAAGGGTTTCAAGATGTCTGCACACAGTTTAGTTGCATTCCTTCCTTTTGATTGGTCAGTTTATTTATTATTCTTGTCTCTAGATTTGTCTATAGAATACGATCTTGGAAAAATGTATGGAAGACGTTAGTATACCTATAATGCTTACAAAAATGATAAAGGACGATTCTTACAAAGTATACCCATGCTCTAGTTCAGTGCAAGGACGACCAAAAATTCTTATTTTAAGAAAATACCATTCACTATTTCCGTACTATTAATCAAGACATTTGTTGTTGAAATTAAATGTTAAATGGCGTAAATTCCAACAACTCCAACCTGTTCTGAATTACAGTATAGAAACTAAGTCCTTGAATTGAACTATCGATGTTATCATTATGCAGCTTTGTAAAATCATCTTTCAGTCATTAAGCAAACAATAAACTGTTTATCTTCTAGTGGAAAACTTATCCTCCCTAGACAAAAATGAAAGGGTGCACTTTTTTTAATGTTCTTCCAGACATGCTAAAGATAGATTTCTTGAAGTAATATATATGCACACATTTTAAAATTACGACGTTCAGGTCAAACAGATTTAGTTTTGAAGCATGCATAATTTAAGACTTCTTTGTGGAAATCTTATTTAAAATTTAGATTTCACTATACATGGGACAATAAAGGCTGCTTTAATTGTTATACTGATTGAATCTTTGATATCGTTATACTTATTTAAACGGCTTTGAAGACTGACCATTCTAGCCGGAAAATTATGCCAGTTCCTTTTATCTTTCAGACGCCTTAAGGATAATGCTCCTAAAAGCTTTTAGGGGTCAACCTCTTATCAAAGCTACAATTAATGTAAGGAATTCAGTTTTTATAGACTTTAAACATTTGTTGCATGTTAACTTATTTTAACACCATTTTATGATGAAACTGAATATGAATGTACTTCAGTATATAATTTTGTTTGGAATGCAATTTTTTTCATATGCTTGCAAAAACAGTTATTAGCCATAAGTAATGTTTTCTTTTCAGTAACTGTTTGCGCCCTATTTGCACCTTGTTTATTGTAGCTCCAAAATGTTTCTGCTATTCTGCAATAACCTTCTACGCAGACCCATATGCAATATGCAGTCTAATTTTCAAAAGGTTTAAAAATGAATGAAGGAGAAAATCATAATTTATTTCCAAACATCTTGAATAATATCTCCGGCATTTTTAGGCCCTTAGAGTCAGTATAAGAGCATAAAATATTATCTTCACTTAATTTAAATTTTAATATTAGTTGGTAAAGACGGTGTAGAATCCGATCGGCTAAGAAAATAAATAATCCACAGCCAGCAGTTTAATTTCTTCCCTCTCAGTTTTTGTGCCTGAGGTTTGACCTTTCAATACAAACTTCTTACCAGATATATATGTGAACGTTTTCTAACACACAGTCAGATGGTAACAACGTAAGATTTTTCTTATGTGAAAACTTTTTTTACAAAGATAAAGATACACGGCTGTTTTTATAAAAAAAAAAATAAAAAAAAATCCAGTCTAACCTACGATCTTCGCCCACAGCCCTCTGTGTAAAACTTAAAACCTGGATTGCGTTGGGAAGTTAAAACAGTTCAACGTTACTAATCTCCATAGAAAGTACTATATTCACTTTACTTTTCAAAGATATACTATGAAAAGGCACTGAACTATACTAAAATAATTGGCATTACTCCAGTGTAGATGACAGCACAGTAGGCGCCTTAAATCGGTTACTAGAGGCTAACAGAAATGTATGTTTGAGACAGTTAAGTTGCATATCTTACCAAAGAAGCTCTATAGCAGATACAACTATCGATACTTGGCTCCAAAGAGTGCTATTTTAAGAGTCTATTAGAGATTTTCATTTGCTACAACTACCATTGGACTCCAAAGGACACATCAAGCAACGGCGACCGAAAATATTCTGCGCGTGCTGAAGAACTTTAAAAATTAATGTTAAACGCATACATTACGGCGAAAATGTTACTCATAAATATTTATTTAGCTCCTCGTATATCCCTAATGTTTATTACTGTGGACTGCGATAAATACTTTATACACAAGTTTTATATGTGCATGAGACTGTGTGTATAAAAATATTTAAACCAGACAACAACAACAACAACAACAAAAACATTTTGAAGCTTCTTATAAAATTCCTAGCGCAAACAAGCGTCACACGCACACCATAAAGATATGTAAACATTGACTTTCTTATTTCTTTGCTTAAAATTTAGATGCATTAAATTTCCAAACAAGCAAGTACAGAAACGTTTTTAGGGTGTGACTTTTAAATTCTTGTTCGGAAAATCGTTGGTTCTAGTTTTTCTTAAATACTTTTTTTGGTTTCAGGAGTCCTCAAAACATTTATTACGGATCGAATTTTTAGGTGGAATAATTTACCTTCTCTTTCTACTATGTACATTGTACTTATGTGCTAGATGTGTTTAACGAACTTTTTCAGTAAAACATAAGCTGCTAACAAAATCAAGTTTGATAGTTAAAATCCAGCAGTTTCATTAAACTAAAAGATTGTATAATGCATTTTAATCACTTAAAATACTGGTTTTAAAATATTTGAACGCAATGAAACGAAAGAAAAGCAGCGGATCAATTTCTTCCTATATCAAAGCTAGAATTCTGGTTACAGAACTTAGGAGTGGAAGTGAGGGAACACCCTGAACTTGGGAGTGGAAAATTAAAAATCCTCTTAAATAATACAACCTGATATAGTATAGGGATGCATAATGATTCTGGTGGTTTTAGTGCAGAAAAAAGTTTCAATTTGACGTGTCCAGTATAAGATTATTTGTCATGTGGTCCATATTCAAGGAATACAGTGCAAAACAATTTCCATTATTCATCATACACCTGATGCAATTTAGAGACAAAAATGAAATGTAGAACGTTCTGTATGCCAAATTGCATAGATGGTAAGCAAAAGAGGCGGTAATAGATTAAGAATTTTAAGAATTTTGTTCCATCCTGTAGTATTGTTCCACGTACCGTTGCATAACGCTACGCACTTGCAGACTGACATATTTATTATTCGTTTGCCCTCAACAAATATCCGCATATATCGACATGACAGGCAGTCGTCAACCTGTCATGTTTTGTAGATTTGTGATGCGGTGATATCACTCACTGCTAAACTTGCCCTGTTTTTATTGATTTTGTTTCCCAATCAAAATTTGTCACAATTCTTAATGCAGTGAAAACCGATCACATTCTTTGGCATTTTCTTTCTAAAACATATCATATACTCGATAAATACAATTATAATACTAGAAGTTGCATGTATACTATGATAGCGCACACTTTTTTACTTTCTCTAGCACGTATGTAACATGTGCATAACGGATAGCGAAGATAGATATTGTATTCCACCCAAAAATTCGATACCGAGATTTCACCGGAACAACATGTTTTTAGACTCCCTGAGCCCAAAAAAAGGCATTTTAAAAATATGCATGCGTATGTGTGTGTGTGTGTGTGTGTGTGTGTGTGTGCGCGCGGTGTGGGCAGCATAGCTAAAAAACAAGTCGGTCAAACACCAAACTTGGTATTTAAGTTCACTAGTTACTAAGGATGCGACACAAAGATTTTGAGGAAAATCCCGTCATCCCAAATAATCTTTACATGGAACATTTTTTCGAAAATTTTGATTTGCTCAAAAATGGCTCTAACGATTTTTATTATAATACCATATGCTTAATATATTTTGTGACAAACAAAACGTATATCTTGAATATTCAGGGAATGGTCTCTGAAGACCTCTTCATTCTGGATGACGTTTGTATAGTTTGTAAACTAAGAGATAGACAAAAGCTTAAGAAAGAATAAAGATGTTTTGAGGAGCTACTTTCAGAAAATTCAAGATATACAATTTCTTTTTCATGTAAATATCTTTAATATATGATATTTTATTAAAAATCGGAGCCATTTTTGAGGAAATCAAAATTTTAGATTTTTTTCATGTAAAGGATAGCTGTTGGTGGGGGGCGGGATCCTGGAAATCTTCGTGTCACATCCTTGGAAGATACTGAACTTAAATATCAGGTTTGGTGTTTTACGGACTTTTCGTTTTTGAGCAATGCTGGCCACAACACAACACACACACACACGGATATTTTATTTAAAATGCTATTTTTTGTATTCACGGGTTCTCAAAACATATATTTCCGGTGAAATCTCTGTATCTAATTTTTGACTGCAATATAATACCTTCTCTATACACCATGTGTAGCATTCTTGGAAGATACTGAACTTAAATATCAAGTTTGGTGTTTAATGGACTTTTCGTTTTTGAGCGCCCGCGCGCGCACGCACACACACACACACTGATAGACACATACGCATATTTTATTTAATTTTTTTTTTTGTATTCAGGGGTCTCAAAATATATATTTCCGGTGAAATCTCGGTATCGAACTTTTGGCTGCAATATACATATTTTACCTTCTCTATACACTATGTACATAGTACGTGTAGAGAAAGTAAAAATACTTCGGAATGAAGTAAACTTCACAGGTTCCTCCCAAAAATTTATATACATTTAATTTTCATGTAAATACTTTAATATACAGTAATTTAATCAAAAATTGTTATACCATGTTTTAGAAAAGAGAAAGCTTAGACTAATCTTGAATGTAAAGGGTCGTTTGGGGTGGAGGAATTTTCACGAAAATATTCGTGCCACGTCTTTGGACAATACTGAACTTTAAGCCAAGTTTGGTGTTGAACCGAATTTTCGTTTTTGAGATTCATTGTTTATGAACACACGTGCGCGCGAATCCATTTCTAATTTTCTTTTTAAGCTCAGGTGTCTCAAAACGTGAGTTTCTGGTAAAAATTCAATATCAACATTTTGGGTGGAATGCAATACCTCTTCTTGGCTTGCAATAGAGAAAGTAAACATGTAATTTATATTCAGGGGTCCTCAAAACATGCACTTCGGGTAAAATCTCGGTATCTAACTTTTGGATGGAATGTCTTTTTACCTTATGTATACGAGGTAGAGAAAATACAAATCCTTAAAATTACTGTGTCATTAAGTTATATAAAATATTTTTATCACATTTAGTCAATATGTCAAAATGTCGCTATTCATTTTCTCGTGGAAATATCATTTAATTGCAATGTCATTACATCGAAATCTGCATTTTAAAAATCTCGTCTGTCGCTTTAGCCTGGTGTATCTCCTTATTTCCCTTCTACTTACAAGGAAGCAAGTAAGTAGTCAAGTAGACGTCATATTAATCGAGATAAATGTTAGCAGAATGTTTTGTAAGAAGAGTTTTTTTAGGAACACATAAAAAAAAGTCATGCGAATGGAGATCACCCGTTTTTAACACAATTTCGAGATATTCCTAATTAAGGGTTTCAATTTTAAAATACTTATACTTTTCTCAAGCGGGAAGTCACAATGAGTTCATCTCCTTTTGTTTTACTCCTGACCATGCAAAGAGATTACATAGTGACAGCTTTTAAAAGATTTGACTGTCGCTTTAGTCCTGTATATTGCCCTATTCCCCTTTTAATTGCAAGGAAGTAAGTAATAAGACATTTCTGTTAATGCTTATTTCGATTAGTATGAGGTAGATAGAAATACTCTTATTAGCTTTTTAAGAATAATTTGTTGCGAATAGGGCAAGAAAGTCAGAAGAATAGATCATCATTTTTTTCTTTTTACTTCTGTTCCTATTTTAAGCCGACACCAAACATACTTGAAATTAACTCTTATTACTAAGTAATTCTACTAATGGCCCCATTTATGTGAGATGTCAATTAAAATGAATACATTTTCCTTTATAGATCTCGAGAAGGCTTGTGATAATGTTTCTAGAAGTATGCTCTGGAAAGCACTTTAGGAAAGTTGGTATTAAAGAATCCTAGTTGATACGTTCTTTAACTGCTGTGGTTCTTAGCGTCCCATTCTATATTGGGCGTGAAATACCGCTTAATGTTGTTCAGTGGACTGTTTATCAGGCTTGAAGTTCTTTTAGATGCCATAGGGAAGTAAAGCCGGATCAACGGCTTTACTTCCCTTCTGAAGGAAGCCAGGCTAAGACATTTTTGTCCGAAAAAAATCAATTGCCCCTCCGCCGGGTTTGAAACCGCGACCTTGGAAACCAAAGGAGCATATTACCCCAAAACCTTCACGGACGACGGTCCTTTACCGCTATTTACTGTTCTGCGTTCTTGTTCGAAAAAAAAAAAAAACAAAACAAAAACCGCTACAGCCCATTACAATAAACCAACACATGTTCTCGTATTTCAAGATCTTTATAAACATCTGGAACAATATTCTGATTCCGTTAGTAGTCGATTAGATAAAGAACGTTTGACTCTGTTAGGTAAAAGCGTAGTCCCAATAACATCATTTTTGAGTTACGTTGGTTTGCCTTGGGGGCACGATAAGAAATACCTTTTTCTTTTCAGTATTTACCGACAAAAGTTAAACGCTGAAGCTGATTTTGTGAAAAGCGCTCCCAGTTGCTCACTCCCTTTGTGGACGCCGGTCTGCAGGGGTTGCAGCTAAATGCTGGTGTCTCGCAAAGACATTGAAATTTGAGCCCGTGATACTGCGAAAACAAATGCTATATTGCCTGCAATCCAAGAGAGGGTTTTGTTCTGCCGAGAATTCCCCAGTGTTTTCGGATAGGGGGAGAGAAAAACTGCCTACAGCTTCACTGAGGAAAACATTCCACCCTCATTCGCCATTGATCTTCTTCCCCCTTCTGCTCGGGATGTCGGAAACAAAAGCGTCTTATCCATGCAGCCAAGTTCCAGAAACAAGTTTCTATCTCGTAAACAGAATATCGCTTTCCTGTCTGCAACTGAAAGAAAGTACGGAATCGTTCTTCTTTTTCAACTGAATAACTCGTCATTTACAAGTATTTCTGTACATCCATTATTACTGAAACCAAAGAAGAAAAAAAAAAAAACAACTAATTCTGTAGCAAATACGAACTCATATAAAATTACCGAAGTTTATATCGTTAAAAAATAATAATTTGGCAACAGATACTCTGGATGGCGCAATGTATGCATTGTCTACCTATCATTAATAATTATGAATCTGGAATGTACCTACACTACACTATAGAATATCTTATACTTGCTCAGTGGATTTCGATTTACTGATCCCTGGGAAAAAGAAACCTTTGCGTTATGTATTGCACAGACTCTATGCATTAAAGAGATCGAGCTTCTGGGAGAAAAAGAAAGAAAGAAAGAAAGAAAGAAAGGGGAAAAAACAGTGGGTTGACATCACCCAACAGCTTCCATATGCTTGGTATGAAGCATGACCAAAAATTAGTGGTTATTTCACGTAGACCAATTTGTTTGCCTATTGCAGAGGTGACTTATTTGGATTTTTTCCACCTCCTTTCCTCAGAATGACAGTCCCCTGCATTTCTTAGTTTCACAAAGGTTGCCTACTCCTGCGACTCAGAGAAGGAAACAATTTTCAACATGCCTGGTGATTGCATGCAATGACCACTGCCAGCACAAAGATGACTATTTCATTTAATGCCCTGAGTATGCCATCAAGTGGCACAGAAGATGACGTATTTACAATGACCATTACATTTTTTGGCCAGTCTTTTTAAACAATGGAAGGAGGAGATATGATGACAATGGCTCCGGTAACTAACTCACGTAACTGATCTGAGCACAAGCAACCGGTTTCCTACCTTTGTCATCTCAAAAGTCGCTGAAGAATAGAACTATAATAGCAGAAACGCGCGAAAATTTTGTGTTCTACTAGACTACGCTAGTATTGGAAAGACTCTGGTATAAGCTATACAATTGGGACTATAAAAACCATTGAGATTCTCCGCATGTTGAAGATCCATAAACTATAAATTAAAAGTCAACGAGAACGTTATTGACATTACTGTTAAAAAGCAGAAATTGGCAACATCAAGGAAACCTCTTGTGGAGAAGCGACTGGACCTAGGAAGGACGGAATAGATATTATCAGAAAATTATACCCTCTTCACGGACTATTCGAAGCATTGAGCACTGAGCAAACTTATTCTCAGGACTTTCATCTCACCCCGAAAGTGAATCGACATTTGAAACAGAAAATTGTTGTTATGGGCGTTCTGAACATACTGGGAAACATGGTTCTACCAGGTGACTCATCTACGATAGCAGCTATCGAATTAGATTTTCATTGTGAGATGCTGTTAAATACCTTTTCAACTCATGTCCTACACGGGGTTAGTGCGAGGAAACAATTAATTGACAACCATGTTACATAGCTGCCAAATTTTAAAGATGTAACTAATGAGTTTCCCTACTTAATTGCTCACCAGCCTTTCCTCTTCAACATATCGTAAACCCCTCTGCTATTTGATATGTTTGTTATATTTGCTTTCCCCCTCTGCTATTTGATATGTTTGTTATATTTGCTTTCCACCCGGCGCTAAGGGGCAGCTGCAATTCACCACAGGAGAATCTTCCGAAAGTCTATTAGGAAACTTAAATACATAAAAGCATAAGGTTTAGCTTTATAATGTATTAAGATTCCAATAGTACTGTCAAACAATGCTCAAAATTGGACATGTCCGTAGTGTTTTGGAACCAAATCTAGATATCCCAAATTGACCGCTATATGGAAACTCCAAATTCACAAGTCGAAGCTAATGTTTGAAGGCGCTCACAATACATCGTCTTGGCTTTGAATAAAACATTTCTAACTTTTAACATAAACAGGAAGTTTGATCCGGTCTTCGCGCAGGCAGAACGCTAAATATTATGATGGTGATTTTTTTTTTGTGCGAGTTGCAAGGTGAAAAGGGGCAACAATATTTTCTCGCGGTAATTTCCGGAAAGAGAGTCTACGATATCCCTCCACACGTGACCCGGTGTCAGGGATGTGTTAGCGTTGATAACTAACATTTTCATCATCCCTGACCTACTGCCATATAAAATCTTCTCTACACCTGGAGTACCTAATCTTATAGCACGTCAAGACCAACAAGTTTTCATTGACCAGTACGAAAAGAGTACATGTGAGTGTGTGTTGGTGCGCGCCCGTGTATATGTCTGTATGTTTGAATGGGGCAGTTTAATTAAAAAGCGAAAATATGGGTACTCCGGTATCTTAAAAGGATGAAACACAGGTTATTACTAAATCTTTTCCACTAAAATAAATAAAGAAAAGTTTATAGCAAGCTTACTAAACCCAATCTTACGTCCATGGTATGCATTTTTGTTTGTAGAGATTTACCTCGGGTCACTCAGAAATAAATTTATAAATAAAAAAAAAAATGTGCAATGCGAAGGCTGAGAAAGCATTTGCTATGTAATTTTTTTCTGTGAAGTAGGAAGATTGACAAAATGTGTTTACACGAACTACTATAATTACCGTAACAATGTCACTTTTTGGTAGTGTTTAACGACCGCTTTAACTACTTATGGCAGGCGGTGACACTGATGATACATGAATGCTGATGGAGCAGAAACCGGAGTACCCGGAGAAAAACCGTCTCAGCGCCGCTCTGTCCACCACAAATCTCACATGCGGTCGCTTGGGATCGAACCCCGGCCGTCTAGGTGAGAGGCAAGTGGTCTAACCACTCGGCCACGGCGCGGCCGTAACAATGTCACTTTATGATTAGGCATAGGCAGTTTTAAGCAATTGGATCAAGTTATCTACACTCAAATCAATCCAAACCTTCAGAGGCCAAGGACCACTGACACGCAAAAATTGCAGATCCGAGCGCTGTCTCCAGACACCAAAATATTGTAGAGAGGGTTGCTCAATAGTTTATCTAGGATCTCATTGCCTTAGCCCCGCAATAGATCAAGCTATTTCGTATCGTCGTGACTTGAATGCTTTGAAATTTATCTTTATTCTTCTTCTGTGTAACTTGCATAATCCCTGCTCTCGTTCTTTATATCATAAAGCAACACTGATAACGTACGCTATTTGCCGATAATATAAACAATTCCATAACACTTTTCGTACTCAACGTGACAAGCAGAGTGCTTATGACATTGCTTTTAAACAATCTGGTAAGGTAGACTCGCATAGTAATATTTCAATGCATTTGTATGTTATACCATTCATGTAAAAATTTATTCTTGTATCCATTTTATGCTAATCCCAATAAATGACTTGCTGCAAATTATTTCAAATTATGCAACATGGACTTAATTAAACGGCAGACGTGAATACAATAAAATTTATCTTAATCACAAATTAATTTGAATTACTAATAAACACATGCATAGGTGAAAAAATTGCAAATGTTCAAAGAAGTTTCACGATTGCTGCATAACAACTGGACATTTTAACACTTAATATGCGTACAGCATTACCAAACAATGATACTAAAAAATCGTGTGACATGAAATCCAAAACTTAACAAAGCTCTATTTTTTTCCCTGGATTACTTGCAATTTTTCATCCTCCGCCGCTACCACCACCACCACTATATGGGACTATACACCTTTTCCTAGAAACTGCTCTTTGGATTCAGGATATCTCAAAACGTACATTTCCGATGAAAGTTCTATTTTGGATTCTTTTCATCTAGCATAGGTCCGCAGAAGAGAAAGAAACATCAATAATTGCTACTATCCCTTGTTTATCAAGGATCGCCCCTTTCCAGCACCAATTGCCCCCCTCAACTATTTTCTTGTTTAAATCTGTTAACGCACCAATGAAAGTACTAATAAAACTAAAGTAGGGTTAAATTCTTCATATGATATTTCTTCCGCTCCACAGTTCGGGAACCTGCGGGGCAACGCCACTCCACGTGGTGATAATTACCAACATCAGAGCTCATCAATCATTCTCCTCTCTTCCCTGCAGCATTCTTCCGGAGGATTACATTCCAATTTTATACCGCGTGATCGTTAACTGAATTAACACACTTCTTTAAGCCTTGTTAAACACGCCATTGGCTAATGTATGGATAAGGTTTATATAGTGAAGCTTCCGAATCAGAAATAGACAGTACAATGTCAAAGCTCATTTTTTTAAAATAAAATTTTAGCTGCATTCCTAAAATTCATTTTATATAACTCTTCGATAATGCTTGTATTTATCTAATAAAGTAAAAGCCTTTTTATGCAAAATCCTTGTCTTTAATATGGGGTGGCAATTTATTTAGCAATCAAGTGGGGAATCACGATAAAGGAGAGAGAAGGTAATATGCACGTGATATCAGCCCAGGTCCTACTAAATCGACCCACATCAACACGCTCGCCGAAGCACAGTCGATGGCTATGTAGTAGTAGTAGTAGTAGTGGTAGTAGTAGTAGTAGAAGAAAAAGAAGAAGAAGAGTTAGTTAGGGATCCCTGAGGCCACGGCAGAATTCGCAAGCAGCTTTAATCTTCTAAGGTGATCTCTGAGAAGGAGGGATGATGGGAAGACCCGAAGGGCGATCCGATTCGGGCGACGATGTGCACGCATGGACGGGATCCCTAACAGTTCCAGATATAATGCTTTCGGGCGTCTGCTGTTCCTGCGAGCACTCAGCAGCCGCTAAAGCCCATAGATACAACCTAAAAGCGGATCCGTCAGCAGTCCAACCAACACCTAGAGAAACCTTCTCAAAGCGCATATATACCCCCAATCGCAATACTGAACCCCGCCGTCTAATCTTACAATTCGGAAAAAGATGATAGGAAATGATGCACAGGAAAGTCGTGATGGAAGAGGAGCCATCCTATCATTTGCCTATCAACCTGGGAAAATAATAAAAAAAAATATGGCCAGAGTGGCCACCCCCGGGACCTCCCGAAAGTATTACCAAAGTCATCTCGTGGACATGAAGAAGGCAGCATTTGAATAGTCGTTTTACTTCGCTGTAAATTCTCAGGATGTGGATTTTAAATGAATGCATTTAACAAATAACAAATATGTGATTTTATTGTAGAAGAGTCGATGTGTGTTTTTTGACATTGGGAGTTGTTATGTGCGAATCAGTTTTGTGGAGAAAATAAAAACAATAACAAACTCGGGTTGATTAAATGGGACCTTATGCCCCCCTCCCCATTGATCAGCTAAACAATTCAGCTGTTAATTATAACAACACCTCTTGCTCATCAGAAAACACGGTTCTCTACTGCGAGTTATGAAAACCCATCTTACTCAAAAATACATCTTACGTCACGGTTCAGCATCATTGTCTTTAATGGCAGATGATGTAATACTCAAAAATATTATTATGAGTGTTCTGCCATATCATATCGTAATTAGTTGCTGACTTCATAATTGGAATATTCACTCCGGAGACAATTACTACATTATATTATAGCAGTTCTAAAATTGGTTATGTGTATATAATATATACACATTTGTGTTATATATAAACACAAAAACTCCGCAAAATTATACTGAAAAGGCATGTGTCGCAAGTAATCACATTTCGGCATGTTTATTTGTCCACAGCAGTATGGTTTGTTAACGAATTGGCAAATGTGTACCGAGTCTGAGAATGGCGAAATGAAGAGGGAGGTTTTTGGGACAGTCTCCCAGAATGTTCTGCATACAAATGAGCCTAAACACACACACACATACACACACATACATACACACACATACATACACACACATACACACACACACACACACACACCAAACAATCGCCTATTGTTCAACCCAGATAAATCACACTCACACGAGGCAAAACTTTTGTAATTATATTATGTTAGATTACCCGGATAGGGTTAGGGTGTCACGTAGAGGGAAAAAATATTAGAAAACCAGGAAGCACAGACAACTGCCGCATAGAATGTACACAAAATATTTGCTAACGAGTTACCTACGAAAATATCCAAGCCTATGTTTTTACTTTCCCTATACGTACTATGTACATAGTGTATAGAGGATGTATTGTATTCCACCCAAAAATTCGATACCGAGATTTCACCGGAAATATATGTTTTAGGACCCCCTGAATCAAAAAAAAAAAAAAAAGCATAGCTCAAAAACGAAAAGACCGTTAAATACTAAACTTGGTATTTAGGTTTGGTATCTTCCAAGGATGTGACACGAAGATTTTCAAGAACCCCCCCCCCCCCCCAATTACCCTTTACATGGAAAAATGTTCAAAAATTTTGATTTTCTAAAAAATGGCTCTAATGATTTTGATTAAAATCCCCTATATTAAAGATATTTACATACCAAATAAACTGCATATATTTAATTTTCTGGGAATAGCCTCTGAAGATCCCTTTATTCTGGATGACTTTTGCTAAATTTTGCTTAACTGCTAAACGGTAAGAGATAGACAAAAACTTACTGCACATAAAATGTAGACCTGATCAAAACACACAATTTATGCCCTTTACATTTTTGTTGTGGAGGTAACCGTTTCCGAGATATTCCTTGTTTTTGGTTTCACATGTGAGTACTTATACTTTTCTGGGACAGAAAGTGTCCGCTGTTCTTTTGATCAACTCCTAGACAAGCAAAGAAGCGATTTGCAATGACAATCGAATAACGACAGCTTTCAAAACATTTGACTATCGGTTTAGCATAGTGTATTCCCTTATTTTCTGTCTACTTATAAGGACTAAGTAATAAGAACATTCCGCTAATGACTATATCATTAGCAACATGCAGAAAGAAGAATATCCTTATGTGAGAAGTTTGTAGAAGAGCTAGAGAAAGTCATGTGAGTGTAACACACAGATTTTATGGTCAATTTCCTTTTTTAGCAATGGCAACGGCAATATCTAACTTTTCCCTTCGCTATGGTTTAATTATTCAATTACAGAAGAATGTTAGATATGATAATTCAAAATAATATTATAGAGCATTAATTTTTACTTTCTCTGCCGCGTAAAATATACAAAGTATATAGAGAATATATTGCATTCCACTCAAAATCAATACTAATTGTGAGATTTCCCCGGAAAAACAGGTTTTGAGGACCCCTGAATTCAAAAAAGGAGTTTTTAGAAAAGATCTGTGTGTATGCATCTGTCTCTCAAACTGCTGTGTGTGTGCCTATGTGCGTGTGTGTCTGTGGAAAAGAATAACTCAAAAAGTTAAGTACCAAACTTTGTATTTAAGTTCAGTATCTTCCATGAAATCGTCAAGAATTCACAAGAAATTAAGTGTTTCGAAATTTTCGAATTTCTAAAAAATTGCTCTAGTGCCATATATTAACGATATCATGCCAACTAAAACGTATATCTTGAATTGTTCTGGAAATAGCCTCTGAAACCCTCTTTATTTTGGATGACTTTTACATAACTCAAAATTTGAGAGAAAAAAAAAACGCGCTACAAAAAATGTAATCTCGTTAAAATAGTTTTTGTCATATTCCTTTTTATTTTTATTTGTTTTATTTTTGTGGCGTTAACCATTTCTGAGATATCACTTTTATTCGGTTCATATTGCAATACTTAAATATTTCTCAAAGGGAAGTCATTGTTCATCCTCTTTTTCTCTCTCTCTCTCTCTCTCTCTCTCTCTCTCTCTCTCATTTTAAAACAAATCACATAGCAACCAGCTTTTAAAAGTCGGACTATCCGTTAATCATATTCTATTTCCTTATTATTCTTGTATAAGAAAACAGCTTGTAATAAAACTATTGCTAATGTATTTTCCTTGATAACCGTGAAGTATACAGAAGATTCTGATTCAGTTTTTGAAAGAATAGTTGATTGCAGCATAGGTAGAGAAGGTTACGTGTATGTAACACATCAGATTTTTTATGAATAGCACACTAAAATTTTGTTATTATATTCGTAATTCTTTCGTTAACTCAGCATGCATTTTATATTAGTTTTCTCAACATGTTATAATTGTATTAAAGTGTACTTATCAACGAAGCAAATCTTGTTTTTAAAACGTCCATTCTAAATCATTAAAATTCTGTATTAATTCGGAAAATGTTAAAGCTTGAAAAATGTGTTGCAGAAATATTACATTTCTGAGATTTCTCTACATATTTTTCGGGAATCTGCCCCTCTAACCCTTGCCTGAGATCAATGACAAGGCCTCAGTTCCGGAGTCATTATAGAGGAAGTAGTAAAAGACATGCTCTGCGCAGCGAAATAGAGGGGTTTTCAGGCCAATGAACGTAAGGGAATTGGGATGTATATGAATTGAACAGTAATGACTCTGTATATTGTTGCGGAAGTGAAAAGAACATAAATCAGGAGTAAAGTTTTTGCTAGAAACTGCCCATGCTTTCTCTCTCTTCATCCAAGTAAGGGGCAATCCACAATGAAAATTAAGTCTTAACGACTAAAATTAAGCATAAACGGAATGCGATGTTGTCATTCACATTGACAAATACAAACGTAAACTGCAGCAAATCGCAAAGGAGTATTTAACAGGTGAACTAATATGGCGGCTTACTGTGTGACCACCGGCCGGGGCGGGGGGGGGGGTTGGATTTATGATATGTTATACTCATATGACTTTCCCTAGCTGCTCTACAAACAAACTTCTTACAAAAGATTATTATTCTTTTTACATCATGCTAATTGAAATTAACATTAGCAGAATTTTCTTATTACCTACTTAGTTCCTTATAAGAAGGAGGGAACGAAAGGAGTACCTACACTAGGCCAAAGTGATAGTCAAATGTTTTAAAAGCTGTCGTTATGCGATTGTGATTGCAAGTCGCGTCTTTGCTTGGCCAGGAGTATAACAAAAGAAAAAAGGACACTCCCTGACTGAGAAAAGTAAAAGTATTCTACAATAAAATTGAAACCAATAACAAAGAATATCTTGGAAACGGTTACCTTCACAACAAAAACGTAAAGGACATAAATTGAGTGTTTTGACGAGATCTACATTTTTGTGCATTAAGTTTTTCTCTAACTCTTACGGTTTAGTAGTTAAGCAAAATTCGGCAAAATTCATCCAGAATAAAGAGGTCTTCAGGGACTATTCCAAGAAAATTCAAGATATACATTTTATTTAGCATGTAAATATCTTAAATGTACGGGATTTTAATCAAAAGCGTTACAGCCATTTTTCAAAACATCAAAAAATTTTAATATTTTTCCACGTAAAGGGTAGTTTGGGGTGGGGGGATTTTCTTGAAAATCTTTGTATCGTAACCTTGGAAGATACCAAGCTTAAATACCAAGTTTGGTATTTAACGGTCTTTTCGTTTCTGAGCTATGCTGTCCACAGACACATACACATAGACCCACACATACACACGCATATATATTTCCTGCGAAATCTCGGCATCGAATTTTTGGGTGGAATACAATAACTTCTCTATCCACCATGTACATTGCAGATGCGTGCTAGAGAAAATAAAAATTATGGGTTATGTAAAGCGTAGTATAAAAAACATGACGTGTTACATTTACAGGAATTTCTTTAGCAGCTCTACAAAGATTATTCTTCTTTCAACACATGCCAATCGAGATTAGCAGGATGTTACTACTTGGTTCCTTATGAATAGAAGGGAACTAAAGGAATGCGCTATGTAAACTGATAGTCAAATGTTTTAAAAACTGTTGCTATGTGATTATCATTGCAAGCCGCTTCTTTGCTTGGCCAGCAGTAGAACAAAAGAAAAACGGACATGTCCTGTCTGACAGAAGTATAAATACTTCACAATTGAAATCAATAACAAGGAATATCTCGGAATCGGGTACTTGTACAACAACAACAAAAAAAAAAACGTTAAGGACATAAATTGTGTGTTTTGACGAGATCTAGATTTTTTTTGTAATAAGTTTTTATCAGTTAAGCAAAATTCAGCAAAATTCATCCAGAATAAAGAGGTGTTTAGAGGCTATTCCAGAAAATTCATGATATACATTTTATTTGGAATGTAAATAGTTTTAATATACGGGATTTTAATCAAAATAGTTAGTGCCATTTTTGAGAATAAACATTTTCGAAAAATTTTCCAGGTAAAGGGGAATTTGTGGTGAATGGATTTTCTTGAAAATCTTCGTGTCGCATCCTTTGGAGATACTAAACCTAAATACCAAGTTTGGTATTTATAGGTCTTTTCGTTTTGGGCTATATTGTCCAAAGACAGAGATACACACGGACATTTCTCTAAAAATGCTTTTTTCGGACTCAGGGGACCCAAAAACATATATTTCCAGTGAAATATCGACATCGAATGTTTGGGTGGAATGCAATACCTTCTCTATCCACTATGTACATTGTAAATGTGGGCTAGAGGTAGTGTTAAAAATCCTTTAAAGGACATAAACTCATAAAAAAGCACAATCTACCTTCACAGTTTGTTTTGCTACGACTTTGATAGAATTTCCAGTAATTTCTGAATTTCAATACAAGATCACAGAAATCAATTAAGACACATAGATGGAAAATCTGATGTGAGATGGCTGATGATCACTCGGTCTCTGACTGGTTACTTTCTGATGTCGAATTCAATGTTTATTTTTATGTTTACGTGATGTATTGAGAAAGGCCTCATTACAATACATGGGATCTAGCTTCTAGGTTAACGTTATTTGTACGGTTAAATTTCATTGTGAGTAGGGCCTAAGTAAATTTATTCACAAGATAGTGGGTCATATCGAGTGTCACAGGAGTTTCGATGAATATCTTGAGAGTTAATGGTGCATAGCAACAAATATCTTCATAGAATTGAAAATATCGATATCCTGCAAAGTACCACGAATGAGTTAGGATCTCCATTTTCAACTGCGTTGGCACAATAATATTAAATTCATATGAAAATGTGTCAATGTCTCATTCACCATGTTCGTGTATAGCAGTGTCCCGTTTATTACATATTTATGCTACAGTCCGATCAGAGCATTTTAACGGGAACAGTATCTATTGGAAAACTATTCTACAACATTTTCTCTTAGTGAAAGAAAAAGTATATTTTAGTAGGATATGCGGATGTTAAACTAGCATTATACAAGCATATTTCAGTTACCCCTATTTTACATGTTCGAATTCCCTGTTTACATAACGACTGCTAATATTTACGTCACTGCCCCTACTATTAAGTCCCCCAAAGGGCAAATATGCACCTGAACCCAAAAGTAACTTGGGAATAAAAGCGCCATTAAATCCAAACTATGAGAGAACAATCATGTTCAGTAATGTGCTTAGACGATTTAAAATTTTACGGTTCATTTATGAGTAATGGGAGATACAAATCATTTCACTGCAACATTTAGGCGACTAGAATACCCATAGATTTTAAAATCTCCTGCGTTTAGGCGCCAACGATACCCAACACGGCATATTTTATGTTAAAGCCCACTTGTTTATGCAGGTATTACACAATTATTATGTACCTATACCCCCGCCGCTGAATCCTTGCACTTGACAGTTGGGAGTTAAGTTGGTACACCCGCAAACAACAGATGAAAAGCTTTACCCGTTTGACTTTCTGAACCAATCACAAATCAGCATTCCGGTCGGTCGGTCGGTCAGACAACCGAAACTGAACTAGATGCCGCACCGTTGCAATATCTATTTCCAACCGCGTGCTCAGTTTGTGAACTCCTAACACATGCGTTGAATTGTCCTCTACAAGCTACGTATTATTCGTTGTTATTTATATTTGTTGTTATTGTTGATAGTGTTGTTGGCATTTGTTTGTACGTGAGGGAACATAACAAGACTTTCACAATTGTAGAGGTAGAAGACTTTAGCAGGAAGGTGTGGACACAGCTTCTGTAGAAAGAAAGTGAATCATGTGCACAAAATAATACGAAAAACAAAGTAATTAGACGGAATCATTAGTGAATGTGAACCACTAATGATATGTCTTGATGACGACAATGACGATGATGCTTCCGAGAATAATGACGACAGAGACTTGGATGGAATTGAGTCATTAACATTCTAAATCGGTGAAAATCATTTGGCTATACCTTCCTCTCAAAGTAACGATCTATTTTGCATTAATTTGTTCTCTATTGTTATAAATACATAATGTATGCTACATACGTTATAATATCACTATTATTTTCAATTAACATCAATAATAACTAATTGGTTTCATTATTCATCGGCATTCATTTATTATTCACATGTTTATATTCGTCTTTACATATAATAGAGAAATTTGTGATCAGCTGGTGTTTACTAGTTACTCTGGCAACGCAGCAAAGGCAACATAGACAACCTTACGCGAAGCCACCCGAACTGTCAAGTGCAAGGATTCAGTGGCAGGGGTATACATATTAAAATTCATACTTTATACTCCAGAGGATAGCACTGGCAAAAGAAAAACGGTTTGTGAACTCTCGAAAAAATTATTATTAGGAAGAAGGAATGTGTCCTTGTGTAGTGCGGAAATATTGGCGTGGTAACGAAATGAAGGACACTAATGGTTGTACAGAAATGTGGATAAGGAGATGAAGGATACACGAATAAGTAATGAGTGCGGGTGAAGAAAGAACAATTTTGAAATTGATGAAAATGAAAAGAAATCGGTTGGGTCACTGAATGAGAAAAACTGTTTACTAATGGTGAATGGGGAAAAGGTTTGAGGCATAAGATATCAAATAATACATTAAGATAATTGGTTTAGAGCGGAAAGCGGAAAAGACCGAAGAGTGAAGGAAGCTTAAAGAAGGTAGTGAAGACGTCTCCTTCCGTGAAATACTATGATTGATGAATATTTCATTGACTGGATGTATGTGCTATGAATGCATAGTGCAAAGCTCAATTTAAAATTATAAACAAGAACTTATAAGGACTAAAACTGACGATAATTCTAAATGTTTTGTATTTATTTGCTTCACATACCAGCTTTACATTCACGTCCTAGAAGACTTAAATAATGCTGAATTTTTAACCCATGCTGTAGAACTGGTAGATAATGAAGGATAACTACAAAAAATGAGTCTTCTCCTGGGTAACAGATCGGCATTTCTATAAACAGGTGGCTGTTGTCTCACCTGTGACAAAGTATTACCCAATGTAATTATTACCCACCATTACTCATGGTTAACTTAAGGTGAATATATGACAGTTTGAAAATATAATTATGGAGAATTGCGAAAGTTAAATGTGGCCATGTCATGTGATAATTCAAGATTTATTTTTTGTGGCCGGTGCAACATCATGTGCAACATAAATGCTGCATTAGCTACAAAAACCAGATATAGCTGAGCCACACAGAGAGAGAGAGAGAGAGAGAGAGAGAGAGAGAGAGAGAGAGAGAGAGAGAGAGAGAACCTGGAGGAAGTGGTCATGGAAAGCAAAAATTCTGTCCCTCGACACATGCAGAATCACGCACAGTTTTACATTACAATGTACGGCATTTCTTGTGTTTGGGAATTATAATGAATGAGAAGCGGGTGGACAATGCTTGCTGTTTAGCCTCCAGGTACTTGTCCATTGTGTAGACTCTGGTCAGTTGGGAACGACCATTTTCTGGTACCACGACATATTCAACAGACTGCCTAATCACTTAACTCTTGCCCCTTCTTAATTTCTGAACAAATTAAATATCACCAGAACCGTTTGCCTTATTCCATTACTCCCCCCTCCCCCCCAAAAAAAGAAGCATTTGTTCCATTCTCATGGCTTACTCTATCTATTCTGAAAAAACTAAAAAACTAAAAAAAAATCTTATAAAGCTTATTCTTCTATTTCACACATAATAATAATAATAATAATAATAATAATAATAATAATAATAATAATAATAATAATAATAATAATAATAATAATAATAATAATAATAATAATAATAATAATAATAATAATAATGGCAGAAATGGTCTTATGGTTCCTGGTAATTACAAAGGAACTAAAGGGATACACTGCTAAAGTGATAGTCAAATCTTTTAAAAGCTGATCTATGTGATGTAATTGAAATTCTCTTCTCCTTGCATGATCAGGATGGAAAGTGAATAACGACTTCCCATTTGAGTCAAGTCTTGAATATCGGACATTTTAAAACATAGCTAAGAATGTCTTGGAAATGGTTTACGCCACACAAAGAAGTACATGGCATAACTTGTAAACTTTAACGAGATCTACATTTTTTTTTCTGTAGACATAATCTATCTCTTATGGTTTGCCAGTTATGCAAAATTCATTCAGAATGAAGAAGGCTTTAGAGGATTGTCCCATAAAATTCAAGACATATACATCTTATTTTCCATGCACATATTTTTAATATATGACAATTTCATCAAAATTGTTAGACCCATTTTTGAGAAAATCGAGCATTTAGAAAAATCTTCCTGTAAAGGGTAGTTTGGGGTGGAGTGATTTTCTGAAAATCTTCGTGTCCATCCTTGAAAGATACTTAACTTAAATACCAGGTTTGCTACTAAACTGACTTTTCGTTTTTTAATTATACTATACACAGATACGCGTAACCGTGCGCGCACACACATGTACGCGCGCACCTTTTTCTAAGATTTGTTTTTGATTCATGGGGTCTTCAAAAATTGTTTTTCCATGAAATCTTGGTATTGAATTTTTGGGTAGAGTACGATACCTTCTCCATCTACTATGTGCATTGTACAAACGTGATATAGAACGTTAACATTTTTTGTATGAAGTGCATACTACAAGATGAACATTTTCCATGTTTAGACGCTTTCTGTTACCAAACAATATCAAGCACAATAATTCTGTGGTATTTGTTCATAACAAGTGTTGAAGAATATATTTTAAAACACAAGGTTTTAGTTTTCAATTTTAATTTAAAAGATCAGAAATTTGGTTTACATACAACTACAAATAAGCTAATAAAAAAAAAAAACAAAAAAACTCAAGATATACATTTCATTTAGCATTAAAACATCTTAAACATGCACTGTTTTAATTAAAATCGTTAATCATTTTGAGAAAATAATACTTTTCGAACAGCTTTTCATGTAAAGCGTAGTTTGGGTGGGGAGTTTTCTTGAAAATCTTCATGTCATATCCTTGGAAGATGCTGAACTTAAATATTAAGTTTGTTATTTAACGGGCATTTGTTTTTGAACAATGCTGTTATTTTTTACGGAACTTTTTCAAAAAATTGTTTTATTTTTTTTATTAAGGAGATCTCAAAATATATACTTTTTGAGAAATCTCAGTGTCTAATTTTTGGATGGAGTGCAATAGCTTCTCAGTATATTATGTACATTTATGTACAAGGTAGAGCAATTGATAGCATGGTGTTCAATTACATTCATGTGCTTAAGCTTTCATATAGAAGTAGTGCATATGTGTGGTCACCTTATCCCATGTTTGCTGTATCGTTTTCTGAATAAACATCTCAGATTTTTCTGAATATAACGCACTAAAACGCCATGAAATTTCCAGCAAACAATAAAAACCACTCCATTAAAAGCTTACCTCTAAAGCTTACGGTACAGTTTCTCGTCTTGTAGGATACTTCCTCAGTGTGTGCAGTGACTTGTTTCGTTGGCAACACATCTTAAAGCTGTTAATATTGTTTCAGAAATATATTATGCAGTTTCATCTGAGTCAGATACACCTGCCACAGTCTAACTCTGTCATGAGTGATGATTCCTGCTGGAATCTTTATAAAGCGTTTTTGTTTTTTTTTTCTTTTTTCTTTTTGTGTTTTTTTGTTTCGTGAACATGATATTCTGCAGAACATGGACGGGTATTCTGTCACAGTAATTTATGTGCATTCCAAATTCATGTCACCCCTTACCGTTATAACCAGGTTATATCTTGGCCAAGATTTGCATAAGAAATACGAGCTGCTGTATTGTCTGATAAACTGCCACGGTTTTAACGAAGTTCCCTGCGCTTAACAACTTATTTTATCCATGTCTTCGGGTAATAAAAGAATAGCTAACTTCTGTTCACTGTGGCATAGTGGGCAAGCGGAATTATTTTAGTTAATTTGTTCAAACAGCGCCTATTATCTTCTTATTTTTCAGGTAATTGCACACTAAGAAGGCATGGAGGATACGATAGAATTACAACAATATGAAGATTTGTCATTGAAGGAAAACATTGTGTGTGAGCGCGCGCGCTCGGCACAAAGGAAAGTAAAACAAAATATTGAAATAACATTATTATATAAAATTAATTAGTTTATAAAAAGTGCATGAACATGAATGGATTAATAGCAGTATTTAATTAATAGCAACAATTTAATAATTGTTTTATAAATGGTTTTCCAAAATAAGAAATCCACGCTGGATCTCTTTCCATTTTACAATCAGAAATTGAACGGCTAACTGATATAACTATAATTGACCGTGTTTTGTCTTTTAAAGCAATGCAATTTATGTGGATAATGCATAGGGTTTTATAAGGCATGCTTTATCAAAATAAAGCACTTGTATGAGTTATAGAAATGTTGCTGTTAATGTCATATAGGATGTTTGTAAATATCGCATTATCATTTAGGATAATGAGTCCAGTGAGCATAAGTTTTTAATTGCAATAGAAAAACTTTTCGAGTAGTGAATTTACATATAAGTGCGCTTTAATTTTTCTGATTCTTAAATTAATTCATAACTATACTTACTCTTGTCACTGACAGTTAATCTGTCACATGTCATCCTATAAATATAAGCCGTCGCGTTTTACATTTTGCCTGCCAATTTTGCTCTTATTTACGTATGTGTAAATTATCCTGTTTGCTTTGTTCTGAAAAAAACTGCATATAATTTTTTTTATACAATTGAATAAGCTAGCTTAAAAGACGTGTTATAATTTATTTTTATTGAATTGTGTGTCAGAAAAACGACACCATGATTCCTTTGCTGTATTGTGAGAGCGTATAATTTACTCTAAATATAAACTGATATCTCAGAAATTACTCTGGCTAATATTTTAAATTTTGTGTACCTCCTCCTTAATTTACTAATACTTAGTGTATCAAACGAAACATAAGTACGGTGGTTATTCAACAAAAGTTTGCAAATTCAGTATCATTACCTCTTAAATTTATTACTATCCCCCCCCCTTTAGAGAGTTCATTTATAGTTTGTCTGGTTTACTCTGTCCTTCTTGGCAGTCTGTAAATACGGGGAGTTATTGTATTTGTTTCAACAAAGAATTCCAATTGAAATGTTCATATTTTAGTTTCTATAGTAGTATAGTAAGTAGAGAAAGTATTGTATTCTACTCTAAAATTTGGTATAGAGATTTCATCAGAAATACACAGTTTGAGACTCTCTGAACAAATAAATTAAAGCATTTTTAGTGTATCTGTGTCTGCCACTCTCTGTGTCTGTAAACAGCACAACTCAAAAACGTTAAGTGGCAAACATCAACATTTTCATGGAAATCTCCGTAACCCAACTACCCTTAATATGGAAGACTTTCTCAAAAATGACAAATGATTTTGATTAGGATACCATATATTAAGGAAAGTTATGTGACAAATAAAATGTTTATTTTGAAGATTCTGGGAAAAACCTGTATAGTCCACTTTATTTTATTATTGTTATTATTATTATTATTATTATTATTATTATTATTATTATTAATTTCAGATAGTACTTTGGAACAACAAATATTTTCTGAAATTCTATAAACTTTTCTTGTTATTTCCAAATTCATTTAAAAAATCTAAAGAACGTTTAATAAAAGAAGTGCATCCTATCATACGAGATATCTCAAAATACAAGAAAAACTGGATGCTAGAAATATTGCATTTGGAACTAGAACTCGTGTTACCTAATGTGTATACGGACATCTAGTTCAGTGATGAGGTTTAAAAACCTTTTAAACAAAAAGTGGTAGTTTACTTCAACAGAAGGTTCAAGTTTTTAAACCTTAAAACCAAAAATACAACTTTGAAGATTGTTCTTATCTAAAGGAGTTGTTTCAACTAATAGTGTTTAAAGTATGTAAGGTATGTGCGATTAGGCAGTGAGAGTAGTATTGTCAGGTATGTGAAGTGATGCGTGAACCGACCAGATGGAAGGCAGGTAGTTGGTGCGATCTCTTGGGCGGGGTTGCACCTCTTCATGCAAAAATTTCCCACAACAATAGCACAGAGCAGGTACTCCCTCCTACCATGGAAATGCGTCACCTGCCATTAAATAACTATTTTCATTTCGCTTTAAATTAAATGTGACACTTGTCATGATTATGTGTGATGTATCTGGTATTCTAATAAAAAGTTTAAGTCAGTTTTGACAACATCAATATTGTGGGAAAAATTTCCATGTAAAGGAAAATATCGTCCACCACCACAGTGACAATGCTGCCATTAATGTTGAAGGTAGCCAAACAAAATCTTGGGTGTACCACTCATGACAAGAGGCCTTTGTTGCATTTTTACTTAATACATCTCTCACAACCGATCCCACATATGTTAAATGCCAAAGCCATTTATTTCATCAAGAAACCAAAAAATAGATAGCCAAAATACTAGAGTGAGTATTGTGCCTAATCTATAAAGATAAAAAAGTAAACGATCCGGACACTTTCCCCTAAGCTACTTACATCTTCTCGGCTTATTTGTAAATGTTGTTGTCAGTGTTGTACCAATCACTTTAACTACAATAGTGATCTACAAAATTTAACTTATGCACTGAGAATATTACAGTCATTCAAGTGATAAAGCAATAAAAACCGTAGTATTCGTATCATTCGTATCGCTAAATGCCACTACTCAAAACAAAGGAATGAAAGGATATTGCCAGAGAACTCTAAAAAATTAATTTCTCTCTCTCTCTCTCTCTCTCTCTCTCTCTCTCTACTGCAGAGTCAAGTATAACATTAACATTTCGAGGAGTTTGTATTAGAAGCAATGGAACAACAATGGGGTCCAACAGCAATTTTCAATGCTTGTAACGTCTATCTAAACTAGCAAGTACACAGAAAGTTCATTTAGAGATAACTTCATCTCCAACTTAAAACAATTCAAAGCATATCATAAAAATTTAACGTATTCAATTTACATGATTTTCTCTAGCTGTTTGACACAAGTTATTCTTACAAAAGATTATTCTTTTATCTACATCATGCTAATCGAGGTATACATTAGCAGAATTGATCTTATTACATGCCTTTTTGTAAGTAGAAGGGAAATAAAGGAGTACACCAGGCTAAAGCGATACTCAAATATTTTAAAACCTGGTCGTTATGTGAAATAATAGCATTTTGGTTCCCTTTGCATGGCCATCAATAAAACAAGGCAGATGAAACGTAAGGTGACTTCCTGTTTGGGAAGAGTTAAGGAAGTTCAAAATTGACATCAATAACAAGGAATATCTCGAAAACTTTCAACTCTGTAAGAAAAATGTATATGACAAATTATGTCTTTTAAGAGGTCTAAATATTTTGTGTTGTAAGTTTCTGTCTACTTCTTACGATTTATCAGTTGTACAAAATGCAGAAAAATACATCCAGAATAAAGAGTTCTAGAGACTATTCCCAGATAATTCAAGATATACATTTCATTTGTGATGTAAATATATTTAATATGCATCATTTTAATAAAAACGTTAGAACGATATTTGAGAAAAATAACACCTCAAAAATTTTCCACGTAAGGGATAGTTTGGGAGGGGGGGGGCATTTTCTTGAAAATAGTCGTGTTATACCCAGAAGATAGTATACATGAATACCAAGTTTGATCTTAAATGGTATTTTCGTTTTTGAGCTATGCTGTCCACAGATACGCGTTTTTTTTTTTTTTTTTTTTTTTTTTTTTTTTTTTTTTTTGTTTTACTCAGGGGACCTCAAAGCATATTTCCGGCGAAATCTTGACATCCAGTTTTGAGTGGAATAAAATACCTTCTCTATCTACGATGTACATCGTACGTTCGTGTTAAAGAAATTAAAAGCAGAACGAATATGAGCCATACTAACGGAGCAGTGGATCCTTTAGTGCATTTATCAGCAACTGTCTGTATCTATACACCTATCTCTTAATTCAGTTCTTCAAACGTGTATCAGAACATTACATGTATAGTGTGTGAACAATCTACATAACAGCTAAAGAGCCAATATACATATACCTCGTAGGTACCTTAAGAAAATTTAGATTCATGAATAATATTTTTAACATAGAGCAGGTGTGTGTGTGTGTGTGTGTGTGTGTGTGTGTGTGTGTGTGTGGTGTTGCATATCAAATGTGTTAATATAAGAACCACTTATATTAGAGAATAATATAGAATAAGTGAAAGGTACTGAACTTTCCCAATATAAACGTTAGTTATTATGTCAGCATTTCGTGAAAATACAGCCGAAGCGAGAAGTTCAAAGTGATGCCTTGAAGAGAACTGACATTTAACTTAAACTTTTCACTCAATTTAATTTATCTTAGCATTTTAACAACAATTTGTTTTCAACTATTGTATATCCTTTGGCCCCTTGATCTTAAGTTTGTAGTATCTTTACAGACAGCAAGTTTAGAAAAGAAGAAATTTGAGCCAAAGGTTTACGGCATTTAACAATTCTGTGTCCAGTAAATTGAATGTGCATATGTATTCATTATATAATAAATAATAATACTTATCTGCATGATATTATGATAATAATAATATGATAATAATAATAATAATAATAATAATATGATAATAATAATAATAATAATAATAATAATAATAATAATAATAATAATAATAATTGATTTAAACTCTCACAGATAACTTGTATCAAATTCGCCCCGCCCTACTATGGGAACCATTTAAACTTTGTCATCTTCACCAATTCTTCGTCTGTTGATCGCCGTTTACCTTCAATGGTGCGTACATCCAACATACAAACGTGAGGTGAACTGAAAATGTATCATTCCACTTTGATAAGTCGCCCTTATGTAGAACCGAATAGCCTCTACGGTGAAGAAGCCTGAAGTTACAATAAATTCAGCACTTTGACATAATTCTGCGGGAAGTCCCAGACCATCAGAGGACACATGACAAGCTTGTTGGGCCCCCTAACGTTCGTTCGTCCAATTAAACTGGTGAGCATGTAAATACGTGTTGTGGGATCATGGGCTAAATGTGTCCCCGAGGTTGAGGGAGGGGGGGATCAATAAGCTTCACAACGTTAATTATTGTGGTTACAATATGCGCGCACCAAGAGGAACGTACTTCATTGTCGGCGCATAGCGTTTTCAATTAGGCCCGAAACTTTTGAGTCCATGCAGTAGCGAGTGAAACAAAAGATGTCAGAGTGGAATCACAGATGGCGTTGATGTGCAGCAAAATAAACTCAACCATGACGAGGCAACCTGAAAACGATTCTGATTTTAATTAAAAGTCTTATATTGTAAACAAATAAAAAAAAAAACTCGGCTATAATTGCAATCCTGTATGTCTACAAACGGCAATGCAGAAGAGAAAAATTTACATCTGCACTGGCATGGATAGAGCCATGCTTTGTGCACTTATACAACACTCACAACCAAATGAGATGGTTCAGGCTGTAACGTCTGTAGCACGCATTCGGGAGGTTCTGTGTTTAAATCCCATGGGTCGACCAACACGGCTGGTTTTTTTTTTTTTTTTTTTTTTTTTTCTTGGTTTCCCTTAGTCGATAAGGTACATACGGATTGGATATTTTAATACTACGATCCAAAGGTCTACATCCAGTCTAGAACAATAGCAAAAACGAAAATAGATTTGAGATTGCACGTCACCTATCAATAGATAGTGTAAGCAATAAACTGCTCGGACCCCTAACCCCATCTGTTTGTCGCGGAAACAGTGGTAAGTATGATGTGGAATGGCTAGCTGCACTTTAACATCTGACTAAGAATGGTGGAACAGCTAGCCTGAAGGGGTCTCTAACATTATCTGCTTGGCCCGGGAGAAGGTAGTATGACTATAAAAAAACTAAAGGCTGGATATTTTAAAGAAAAATCGGACACACTGACTTTCTGTAATGTTAACTCTATAAAAATAACTCTTCTTTACGAATATACAATAGTAGATATATTATGAAATAAGTTTATAATATATGTTTTTATTACATCAGTAATTATTATGAAACAAACATAGGGAGTGTAATAAATTATTTTCATGTGCTATTTTTTGTTAAATGAGTTAAGTTATAACATTTAAGTAATACAATAACATGATCTGTGGAATTACCGTAAGACAAGTGTTTGTTGTGAGGTTTGCCACTGTATCTATGAAGCTTTCTATTGGATTGTTTGTTGACTTTAACGCAGAAATAGATTTACCAAAACTCATCTTAGTAGCAATTGGAAAATTAGAATTATCCCATACTCCAGAAGGGGCTGTATAGTAATTCTGTGGTGGAACCACATAGGCGCCTACTTGTTCTTTGCAGAGAACAGTATTGTATAGTGAAGTCGGGTGTTCTATAGTAAACATTTTTTCAATTACCTGAAAATTAAATAAATGATTGATTAATTTGAAAGTACTTGCAGCATTGTAAGTCGCCATTGGGGTTGTCATTCAAAATTAATTTGAGATCACCTTATGGTTTACCGGGAAAACATACCAGTCAGTTGAGAAATTTAATGCTATGCCGGCATGTTGCCATGGTGGCTCAGTGGCAGAGCAACCGGCTAGAGATCGGGAGATCCGTGGTTTAAATCCCGGCTATGCCATTGAATTTTTCAGTCGGACTCTACCTATCCAACTCTTGTCCTACTCATGGCTTGTGTGAAAAACAATTATTCCATTAACAATTATTTGTTATATAGCGTTAGTATGTATTCGTTACTTATTAAACAAAGCCATAATTTAGCACTTTCTTAACAATTTTGACTAACTAATAAGGCGGACTATAATTTTAATATACATAAATTGCAGTATTTGTTCTCTATGAATAATGGCATAGAACACAAACCAACGTTTGTTCTCTTCGGGCAAATAAATGCGTTTTGCATTTTAAAGCTACTTGTAATAACAGAATAGCGCAGTAAAATGCAGTATTGAGAAACAACTGAAAAATTGAAGTCAACATTCCGCAAAACTTTTACTATATTAATTACTTTTACTGTATTAATTTGATTTTTTCAAGCTCATGTCGCTACATAAATCTCCGCATAGACACGACAAGAATGCAGTGATTAGTCTCAGTTCTGTCTTTGCTCTACCTGCTTGAGCAACTTTCCAGAGATTCCATACAGAACTAAAAATGTTTGTAATGAGTCGCAGTCTTCTCGTAAGTCCTCTTTGATTGGCGTTTAACATGCTAAGATCTTCGCAGAATATGAATGAAAAGTTTATAAATATGAATAGCCTTACTTTGTTGACAAGTCAAAAGTTGCAAGTTGGGATTAGGATAATAAAGGATGACGCCACAGTTATTGGTGCAGAGCACAGCTCGTATGCCGTGTAGTCCTTTGCGAGTTAGTTGGGGAGAGGGGAGAAAACCGAAGGGAGAAGTTCCGGGGACGCAAGCATAGATGGGGTCCCTAACATGCCCAGCTCGAATACAATCGATGCCGCCCTGACCCTGACCAGAAGTGTTGTGTATCACGGCTAGCGTGATTATGACTCAAACACGGGCTATGCTCAATTTTCATCAATGTAAATTTAAGAAAACTCATCAACGAGCTCAACTTCCTCGACTTGGAACTAATATTATTATTCACTTAATTTCCCAAAAAATCCGCGCGTTTCATATTAACATCCTTTAATACCCGAGAGCTACTTATACATGATATGACTAATACTAAATAAATCTTCATGGTATCTAGTGATGCTTTAAAATCAATTCATTACAAGTTGATTTAAATATGCAAGCTCTTCTTTTCCTTTATTTTGTTCATTTTTCTTTCCATTGTAATGCCTGAGTTTATAGACACTACTGCTACAAAAATATGTATACACCTTTCCGACAAGAGTTTACATTTTTTTTTAACTAGAATCATTCCCCGTTTCTAAAGTGTCTGGATATGTAAATAGGGGCGTAAACGCGCGCGCGCGTGTGTGTGTGTGTGTGTGTAATAGCATAATTACTTGGGAAAAATCTTAAAAAAAAAAAAAAAAAAAAAAAAAACCTATATTTAGATCAATACAACAGCAGTTGTTTCAAAAATCAAAGCCCCCGATATGTTTATAGAAGTTAAATGGCTCTATATAAATGAAACAATTAGAAATTATAAGAAGGTAAATAAATTCTAGGTTACCCCACATAAACATATTCCAAAAGAATAAAATACTACTACGCAAAATAAAGAGGTTACTGGTAATTTTAAAACTTCCACTTCACACCCAATAAGAACGTCTATGGATTTATGAAAGCTTAAAATAGCGATACAAATTTCACGCCGCTGAAGTAAAATATCATATGTATTGCTCTCACATTACTTTCTTTATTCACTTTTCTACAAAACGATAAAGTGTAGACAACGGAGGGGGACAGCTGGCTCATTGGAGCTACTCAAATCTTCTGTGGCTAACATCCCACAAGAGAAAGGGATGACGGGAGGGAACTAAGGAGGCTACAGGCACAGGTAGGCAGGTCACAAAGATGCGCGGAAGTCTAACATTTCCAACCCTGATGACCGTCTAACTGCCGGGCCGTCGCAAGCTACAAGTCGACTTGGTAGTCCTCTAGTGTCCACAATTCTTTCCATTGAGCATGCTTTCGTGCTATATGTGCACAGTGACATACCTGAAAATTAAGAATGAAACGAAACGAAGAAGAAATTATGAAATGGTGGATGAGAAAGCACCCTAGAATTTGTCTAACGACCCTAGTGTTCCATTAGTCAAGAGTGGGATCACCGAGTATCGAACCAGGGACTTCCCGAATGCGAGTCGCGCATTATACCACGGCGCAGCCTCCCTCCGTCCTCTACAAATTACTCTTACGTACTATTCTTCTATCTACTTCTTTTATACACACATTCGTTATTTATAAATTTCAGTGTACGTATAAGAAGAATAAAATAAGCTGAAGCAATATCAAAGCGATAATTTTTTTAGAGCCAGTCGCGGTATAATTGTTTTCAAATTCCCCTTTCTCTGCATGAACACGACAAAGAAAGGGAGGAACAAACCATTTACAGTTGAGAAAAGAATGAATCATCTGAAAACTTAACCAACAAAAAAGAATATCTTGGGCAAGCTCAATTCCACAAAAAAGGAGAAAGAAAAAAGATTGTAAAAATTGTGCCAATATATATATATATATATATTGTAATGGAGATAGCATAAAAGTATAGTGTTTCAATCAAAACCGTAAAACCATTCTAAAAGCTTCAAAAATAACGAAACATCTTCCAATCAAAGGATAGTTTGTGTTGGGAAATTTTCTTTAAAATTTTCGTATCGATTCTTGAAGGTCCTGAACTTAAGTACTACGTTTCGTACTTAACCAAGTTTTTTTTAAAATAAATTATTATGTTGAAAGAGACACACATGTTTTACAAACGGGGCCTCAAAACATGCACTTTCGGCGATATAACGACAACAAATTTTTTGTTGGAATATGACTCTTCATACTTTTGGTATGTACATAGAGAAAGTATAAAGGGCAAAATAGATGGTAGATAGATGGCATCAGAAACTACATAACAATCGTGTGGACACCAAGGGAATGCGACGAGAAAACATGAGCATCTCAAGCATCTCTGGCATTATCCAGAAAACTGAAAGCAATGTGGAATTATTATGATCAAAGCCGGCCATCACCCGCTGTCATATTCTGCAACACGGACCAAAAATGCCACCTAAAGGCGGCGTTAGCTACACAAAGGATGTCACTTTTACGCAGATTTATGCCTTTAATGACGAGCGCAACGCCATGTAAAAGAAAAGAAACCTTGACCGTGTCGACGCTGTCAAGGGGTAAATGAGGTCGTGACACAGCACAAGCTTTACCAGTGGCGTGATGACGGACTACCATTTCTCGCTCAATCTGCAATATGGCGTTATATAGTGGCTGCTCAATCCAAAGCAAAGCAAGAAAAAACCTCTGCAGAAAATGTTGCGAAAATGCTGCCTGTGAACAACCTATAGTACGTTTGGGTATCTTGAAACATTGTCCTTCTTCGCTACCTCGCTCTGTAAGAGGGAAGATGTGGCGAAGGTCATGCGCAACGGTGACACTCCTATCCGCTACTGACTGGTCTGAAAATATGGCTTATGTAATAAAAACTTATTTAAAATAAGCTATGTGTTTTAAACATATCTACATTTGTTGTAAAACACATTTTCGTCTATCGCCTAGCATTTACCAATTACACAAGATGATACAAACACTTTTCGAAAGAAGAACACTTTACAGACTTTTACCAGAAAATTTAAGATATACCTGCATTTTATTTATCATGTATGTTAAATATATGGTTATTTTAATCAAAATATTTAGAACAATTTTTTATATAATCGAAGATTTGATAAATCTTCCATGTAAAGCAGGCTGTTCTAACTCTACTCTTCAGAATCGGAGCACTCGTGCATGCTCAACTGCATATCTTTGAGCCAGGGTGGAAGGATGGATGGGTGATTGCCAATATTCTTTGAACAAATGTCATAGCACAATGCTTGTGCTTGCATTCCAACACTTGATTCAATCGTGTTGCTCTCAAGGATGAGGCGTGTTGCATACTGTGTATACTAGTGTCATACAAATTGCACTCTGTGTTCGGTTCATGTTTGTCGTGTGTCGCCGCTACCAAAGTTTCTTTTTAGAGTGAGGCAGCGCTATGGAGGATGGACTCTCCTTTACACGATAAGCCAAATCAAGGTAGACGTTCTGTGTGACTTTCGGAGAAATACCTGCCACGCATATTTTTGGGATAGCTAACTGACTTTATTGCTTCTATGTACGGAAAATAAATACAAATTACTGGGCTGTCCTCATATATGCACAAACCATTCCATATTGAACCAGGCCAAATATATATTTTGTATAAACACAAGCGTTAATTAATGAAACTACGTTTATGAAATAACCGCTAGTTTTGAAACCTGAAATAGCTGCAGAAAAATTATCAAGTCACAACAACCATAGACACCTCAAAATTAATAAAAATAGGGTCTTCCTTGCTCAGTATCATATGCAAAGGAAATAAGTGGAATAGAGACGCTACTTCCAAATGTGAACGAATTACTAATTAATTACCAATTATTTCATAGTCCTGCAAAAAAGGAATTTCAATCACATATCAACCAGCTTTTAAAGAAGTTCACTTGCGCTTTAGCCTAGTTAATCCTTTATTTCCCTTCTACTTACAGGGTTGCAAGCAATAAGACCATTTCTGATAATGTTTAACTGGATTAGCATGAAGTGGATATAACAATTAGATTTTAACAATAATTTGTAACGAAGATGCAAAGAATGGAACACACCAGATTTTTTGTTTTTGAGTTATGCTGTTCTCACGCATATCCACGGATCTAAAAACGGGTATTGCCGGTGAAATATCCGTAATGAATTTTTGGGTGGAATGTAATACTTCCCTCCTTACTGTACGCGTAAGAGAAAGTAAAAAATATAGTATGTGATTTCAAAATGTTTCCGATAACGTCACCTCTTGTACGACAATAATATTCTGAATGGCTTGTTTCTTTGAAAATTATATTTTTAGTAGTATATTATTTGACTGTTCGAGCGTATTTTGTTTGTTTAGATTTTTTAAATGTATCATTCCCATTAAGCTGTAGCAGAAAATGTGCGATACTTTTGAAACGCACCGTATATTAATAACGTGCAGTATGGAAATTAAGTACCGAAGCATAAACTAGTTTCTGCTAGGATGTAGAATTTGGTCCGTCGTTTCAGTTGAATATCTACTTAATTATGATAGCAATTGTTAAAATATGTTCTGTCGCCGACTTTGGTTCGCAGGGCAGCAACTTTGTGGGAAGCAGAAGTTGTGTCCCATCCATAAAGAAATTCTACGACCTCTTGCACAGCTGCTGGTGAATTCAATCACATTTCACAATGGCGGCTAATGTCGTCCCTCACTTCATTACCGAGAGAATCAGCGCGCTCTATTGTCAACACAGGACAACATCCGCTCCTTTTGCGGGGCGCTGTTCCTAACTGAAATTTGGTGCGGATATGCATGAAGGTCAGAGGTCTACAGCTGCGTTCAATAATATCACCGTCTCTTACATCCATAAGCAGGCACCTCACTAGTACCTACAATCCATAATTTCTATATAAACAAAATCAGTATCCGTTTTTACTATGCACATGGTGTATAGAGGAGGAATTGAATTCCATCAAAAAATTCCTTGTCGAGATTTCATCGGAAATATGCTTTGAATAAAAAAATAGAAAAAAATCCGTGCATGTATGTGTGTTTGAGCATCTAACTCAAAAATGAGCAGACAAAAAAAAAAATAGCAATCTCGGTATTTAGTTTAGGTATTTTCCAAGCATGCGACACGAACATTTTCAAGAAAAATCACTCCTCTCCAAATTATCATTTACGTGGAAAAAGTTCTAAGAGTGTGATTTTCTCTAGAATGACTAATAATTTTTATTAAAACACCTTATACGTATTAAAAATACTTACATGACAAATAAAATGTATATCCTGAATCAGACTCTGAGATAACAAGTAGTTTAAAGTTGAAACCAATATCAGAGAATATCTCGGAAAGGGTTAAGGCTACAAAAAAAAAATTACATGACATAAATTGTGTGTTTTGACGAGATCCACATGTTTATGCGATAGATTTTTGTCTGTCTCTTAAGGTGTGCCAGTTATGCAAAGGTCACCCGAATGAAGAGGTCTTCAGAGGCTATTGCGAGAAAAAAAATTCAAGATATACATTTTATTTGTGAAGAACGTGTCTTAAAACATTTTAACCAAAACCGTTAGAGCCATTTTTGAGAAAACAAAAATTGTCGTAAATATTTCCATCTAAAGGGTAGTTTGATGCGTGGTGATTTTTTGAAAATCTTCGTGTTACATCCTTGAAATATACTAAATTTAAATACTAATTTTACGCCCGCGGACCAGCATCTCTTTTTTCAAGGACCTCAAAACATATTCCCATTGAAATCACGAAATTTAATTTTGGGTGGAATACAATACATTCACTATACACTATGTACATAGTAGAACGTGGAGAGAGTGGGGGGGGGAGAAAAATCCCATATCGATCAGTAACATCAATGTGACAACGATCCCTTGTAAGAAGTAAGAAGGATGCGACAGCAGGGCGGGTTTACAACCATTAAGGGCCGTTTCATCATTGATAATTTTCCCTATTATCCTAGTTTGTATAATCGCTAATATTAGTGTCTATCGGGGGAACATGGAAGCACGTTTCACCAAAAGCTTGTATACTCCGTTAAGATAACACCGGTATGCATGATTCTGGGGTTTCCTCCAAAATATGTCTACTTTATTAAATTTGATGTGCTGATTCCAAAACACTAATAAGTTATTTTTCTACCACGTACCATTTTTTTTATAATTGGCAGTTATAACTAACATGTTTTAATGCAGTTCTGTGTATAAATATTATGTGGAACTAAAACAGAAACTACAAAACTAAGAAATAATACTAGTTTCATTGCTGAAATTAATCTGTTTCACAACAATGAACAATGTAATAGACAACAAAACATACCTTACAAGTTCAATGTCTGCAAATTTAGCTCAGTTTGTAGTTGCTTTTCAAACATTTGTGTAATCGAAGCAATATTTCTTCTAGAAAGTGTAAAAATAACCCAGATATATTTTGCCATATCTGTGGCAATTTGTTGTTCGAAAGGGAAGACAAAATACTATAAAATGTGTTAAAAAAGGCCCACAATGCCTATTTTCATATGAAGTTTGGAGATCTTGAAAAAAAAATGGGCTCCTAAAAAGTATCATGCTTGCGTAGAACAACTAAAGAAATGGAGTAAAGAAAAAATAAGCTAGCATGCCCTTTGCTATTTCTATGATCTGGCAAGAACCATCGAAACCATGTCGATGATTGCTATTTTTGTGTATGTGATGTTATAGGCTACACACCAAAAATGAAAGAAATCACTTATCCAAATGTATTGTCAGCAAAAAGGCCAAATCACACGGTCCGGTCTTCCTATGCCGTCTTCATTTGAAGCATTTGAAAAGTAATCATTAGAATCCGAAAAAAAAAAAAAATCTCAAGACAGCAGCCAGCAGCAGTGATTTAGATATCCAAGAACAGGATTTTCATCAACCTCAACAATTCACACGCAGAACTCAATGATTTGGTTAGAGACTTAAATCTGCCTAAGCATTCTGCTGAATTATTGGGATCCAAACTAAAACTAAAACATCTCATCTCTCTGGGAACGTCATTTGCTTGGTACAAAGACTGTGAAAAGGAATTTGTTCCATATTCCTCAGGAAGAAAATCTTACATATTGTCACGATATTCCTGGTTTAGTGATTGCTTTGGGAGCTGCTGAATACATTCCAGGTGAGTGAAGACTCTTTATAGATTCTTTTAAAATTAGTCTGAAAGTGTGAAGATAAATGTGCATCAGTTCCAGTATCTCATTCAGTTCACCTCAAGGAAATTACTTCTAGAAAATGTCAAATGTGAAGATATGTGGAGATTTAAAAGTTATTGGCATACTACTAGGTCAGCAATCAGGCTACACAAAAATGCCATGTTCTATTTGTGAATGCTATAGTACAGCCCGATCCGATCGCTGAACAAGAAAAATTTGGAAGTAGAGAGGAAAGAAAAGTGTAATTCATGAATGTCTTGTGGACCCCAAAAATATTCTTTTACCACCTATACACATAAAATTAGGCTTAATGAAGCAAAATGTGAAGGTTTTAAAAAAGGATGGCAACTGCTACAAATACATCTGCAAGAACTTCCCTGGAATATCTGATGCTAAGGTTAAAGAGGGAATATTTGTTGGGGCACAAATAAGGCAGTTGATTTCTGATACCTTATTTAAAGAAACGATGACAGTTACTAAAAACCAGGCATGGATTGGTTTAAGAGTGTCATACAAAACTTTATAGGAAATTACAAGGATCCAAATTACAAAACTGTTGTAGAAAATATGCTTGAGAACTTTCGAAAGCTGGGCTGCAATATGAGTGTGAAAGTAATTTTGGCTGTATCAGTGAGGAGCAGAGTGAAAGATTTCATCCGAACATAAAGTAAATGGAGAGATATTACCAGGAAAGTGTAATGTGAATATGATTGCTGACTATTGCTGGTCGCTGAATTATTTGCAAAGTGGAACTCTAAATTGTGTACATTTCAAGGCAGCATATAAAAAACTAGTCTAATGTTCTAATGTAAGTGATGATGTGAAATATTAGTTAATTCTGAAGAGTGTTGTGCTGACAGTTATTGATTTGTTAATTTCTATTTAATAATTACATAAATTCGCAACAGCCGAATATAAAACAAATCATATTTTACTATTTCTTATATTGTGATATTGGTATGTGATGGAGAAAACCTAAGTTCATATTCAGATTCAGCGTACTCAAATTAGATACAATGGCATATTAAAATAAAAACCCCAGACAAAAAGTTAAATTTTGTATACCAGTCTAATCGGCGACTTTGTGGTATATCTACTATACGAATATTAATTTCCCACACATAATAAGCGAGAACCACCATCCGCCATTTCCGGTTTTTACTTCTTTCGGCTCCTATTGAAGATAGAACAGTGGATACAGAAGATTAAAGTGTTAATTATCTAATTTTTGTGTTTATTAACCTATCAGTGAAGAGAGAGAGAGAGAGAAAAAACCAAATATGGCTGGTGTGGAAAAGTGTACTCTTTTGGAACTGGTAAAACAGCATTTTCACGTGGTGGAGGGGGATAAAAAGAAAATAATAAAAAAAAAAGCATGTTCTTTCAGAAAAAAAATTAGGAACGGGCTAATAAGTACTTTTTCTTGCTTCTAATGCAAAATTAGCTAACAAAAGATTTCACTGCAGCCGATATAACAGATACTGACGCAAGAGAAATAAGAGACCTCGCTTTGCACAAATCTTTAATCAATAATGCAAATTCTAGAATTTAACTGGTTGTATTTTGGATAGGAATTCCAATCCTTGCCCCTTTTTCTAAAATAGAGTACAGTACTTTCTTGTTCCACAACTTTTAGTCATATCAGGTATGTTGACTCATTGATTGTAGCTTATTATTTGAACGATGGCTTTTAATCATTTATTTCCAATTTGAGACGCTTCCACATGCATGCTTGGGAACTCTGTAGGAGAGAAAGACACTCATTAAAAAAAAAAAAAAAATTAACTGCGGCACGCAGTATGCGAATACGGAAATGTTATGTGAAAACGCAGGACGCTAGGCGTTCACTTAGCGAAGTAGCTAAGCTAACGCTGTGTAAGAGCGGGTCACATAACAAATTCTACATCATAATGTACATTGAAGTACTAATTGCTTCATTATCTGAGCCTTACCAATTGCGTATTTATCATTACTGCCTTTATACATTATCATCGTTGTCCTTATATATATATTATTCGTTGTGGCGCCATTTTTCTTTTTTTGCTTCGTTAACTACGATTTGGATTCATAAACGGTGAAAAATGGCCGATACGACTTTAAACGGATTTGCAGGCCTCTGCAATCATTACGTGGAACAGCTATTTTACCAAAACGCGGATTTAACACCTTTAATAAGAGTTAAGTAAAATTATCTTTGTTCGTGAAACCGGTCCTAAGTAGGTACAATTAATATATATTTTGATGAGTATTTTGAAACAAAGGAATGGGGAGATATGACTTCTCGTGATTGCATGGCAGCTGTTACAAAGTGTAGGAACATGTAACCGACCTAGATACGGGCTATGTCTTGCACTGTCTGATAAGATTCCTACAAAATAATACTACAGTCACTTGCGTCATTATATATATTACATTTACAGCAAACAACATGACTACCTATACGGTCAAGTGGTCAAAGTTTTTGTATCTCAAACCAGAGCTAACGGATTTGATTCCGAATGATTATAATCATTTCTTATCCCCCACAGAATCTTTAAGTATGAGTTTGGAGTTAATATCAGAGAGACAGAGAGAGAGAGAGAGAGAGAGAGAGAGAGAGAGAGAGAGTGTGCATATTTAATAGCACAAAACTGAAAAATACCAAACGTTAAGAAACGCTACACATCAGCGAGCAGTTGATTTTTAAGTCAAAAGCTCACAATATGATTGTATAAGTTGAAGGGGGGGGGGTACATAAATGAAACAATTAAAAAATGCAACTATTTCTTTGTTTTATTAAATTCTTTTTACCCCTAAGCAGTGCAAGTTTTGCTATAGTTCAGAATTAACGCACAGACGTAATACAATTGGGCGATAAATCATTGTCATTTCTTGCGTTGTATAGGTAGAAATAAGTGAACAACGGTTTCCAAAGTCAGATATTCCGACCACGGTGTTGCAACGTATCATAGTGTAAAAAATCAACTAAGGGAGTATTCGGATAGCCGTGGATGGGGCTTACCGACTCCCTTAGGGTTCTGTGCGACTTCCGCGACTCCTAATGAATGAGAGGAGAGACCCGAACGTCGACAAGATGTGGATGACGACGGGCAAAAGCATGAACGGGGTTCTTAACGTTTATTGATTGAGAGCATCCAACGCCGCCTCGGCCCTACCCACAGGGCCCAGCCTCCGAGGGTCTTCCGAAAGGCTCCCGACGCCAGGAATAAGGTTTTATAGAGCAAAGCCACCGCCCAGCCGCAATCCGCCTAACGTTCAACCTTGAGACACATAACAAGGGAGTGATGGATACATGATATTATGGACAAGAAAGCCGTAGTCGAAGACCAGCACTCGCCTGCCGACCCGGGGGAAAAAAATCCATGTGTCAAAATGAGCGGTCACCGCAAATGCGGGCTGTAGAAACTACCCCCTGAGAGTAATGTCTCACTGGAAAATTTAATGCCACAGCCGGGATTTGAAACAGGACATCTGTGGCTCAAATCTTAGCTATGGCATTGAAATTTTCACTCTGATTCCGATCTTTTCAACTCCTACCCAACATACTACTGGTGTGGAAGAAATAATTAATTCACACCACCACCACCGCCGCCGCCGCCGCCGCCACCACCACCACCACCAATAATAATAATCATCATCTTAGTAAATTATGGAAGTTCTGTACCTTTATTTTCGAACTAAAGAAGAGCAACACTATTAAGTCGTCTCTATGAGTACCGGCCTAAGAGTCTTGCTCTAAAAATATTTCGACAATATTCGCCCATACCTTGCAAAACCTATAACTCGTGTAAATTGAAAACCATCAGCGCTTAAAGGGATTTTAAATATTGTTTTTAAAACACATAACTGGTTTCGTTTGGTAAACATTTATTTCCAATCATAACGAGATATTTCAAGAGTAAATGAAAAGCAAACAACGCCATCTGGATATACGAAATTGACTACGCTGAAAGGTTTTGCATTCATTTCTTTAAATTTTCACATTCTACTGCTCTTCGCTCGTTATCTAGAATTTCCTTGATGTTTTTGAAAACTTTCTTCACAGTTTGATACCGATATCGCTTCGGTGCTTTACTTGATACACAAATTCCTTTTCCTCTAAGGGATGATAAATGCTGAATTTGTGAGAAACACGCAGATATTATTCAGTCACCACAATATAGTATTCCAGGCCCTGTATTCTGTGAGAACCTTTTGCTCTCAGGAATCCGACAACAAATCCTTTTACCGTTACTTCTTTGGAGTACGCTTTAGTCGTATAACACTTTAAAACGTGACAAAGGAAGTTGAGATTGCCTGAATGACTAATAACAGTACTAATTTCTTAATTCATAGACGTTGAATTCGAATCGTCTTAGACTAGGAAGTGTGTGTGCGCGCGTACGCCTGTGGGTATATGAGAGACCCTAAATATGCAACAAACAAAATGCAATAGAAGTCCGAATAAGGAATAACCCCATATTGAATATTAACTATTGTTACAAACGTTTATCCTTCTACTACCTATTAATACGATAAACCTTCATTACACATTTCTATATCTCATGGATGTTTAAGAATACGCAAGACTAAATAAGATAAATGTTTAACGTAAAAATTTTGAAATTCCATGCTCATTGCACGACCGCGGAAAAAAAAAAAAAAAAAAAAAAAAAAAAAAAAGGGAACAGCAATTTCCACTTGAAAAGAGTATATGTATTTTAATTAAAAAACAATATCAAACAGTCGAATGGGTGGCTCAATTGGTTAGGCACTGGCCTTCTGATTTCAAGGTCGTGGATTCAGACCCAGCCCAAACTGATGATTTCTAAGTGTGCTGAAAAGCGACACCCTCATGACAGTAGATTTTCTGGTATGTAAAAGAGCGCCTGCAGGAAAAAATTCCATCACACCACCTGCAATGGTCCTGGCAATTGAAAACTTTGTTAACAAAATAGATCAAACAGACTCGTAAACAAAACAAAAAATCTGAAGTGTTCCATTCATATGACTTTCTCTACATCTCTACAACAAAATGTTGTTAAAAAGCTTATACTTCTTTTTACTTCATGCCAATCGAGAAAGAATTAGCAGAAATAGCCTTATTACTTGCTTCCATGTAAGTAGAAGGGAAATAAGGAAGTAGCATAGGCTAAAGTATTAGTTAATGTGACTGAAGTTACTTTGTATGGACGGAGTTGACAAATTCCCGTATAAGAAGTGTATGTTTTCGTAAACTTCCACGGCCAATATTAAGATTATCTTGATCCAGTGCTTCCGGTGTAGACCGCGTCTGAAGGCTAAAATCTACCAATATTTCGCCTATTTTATGATGAAGCTTCTTCATGTATAGGTTTTTTAAAGCTGAAACCCATAACAAGGAATATCTCAAAAACGATCCACTCCACGAAAAAAATGTATATAACATAAATTGTGTGTTTTAAGAACTCTACATTTTCTGTTATGCAAGTTTTTGTCTATCTCTTACGGTTAGTCAGTTATGCAAAATTCCATAAAATTCATGCAGAATAAAGTAGTCTTCAGAGGTTACTCCCACAAAATTCAAGATATATATTTTATTAGTCAGGTAAATATCTTTAATATGCGATATTTTAATCAAAATCGTTAGAGCCATTTTTAAGAAAATCAACATTTTCGAAATTTTTTCCATGTAAAGGGTAGTTGGGTTGGGGGATTTTCTTGAAAATCTTCGTGTCGCCTTCTTGAAAGACACTGAACTTAAATACTTAGTTTGGTATTTAACGGACTTTTCGTTTTTGAGCTATTCTATCCCCCCCACACACACACATACAAACCTTTTTCAAAAAAAGTTTTTTCTGGATTCAGGGGGATACAAAACATGTATTTCCGGTGAAATCTCGGTATTGATTTTTTGGGTGCATTACAATACCTTCTCTATACACTATTCACATAGTACGTGTAGAGCAAGAAACATGTATTTGGTATAAATAATGTGCTTTAATTATATTTCTGTGTCGTAACATTTTGCCTATCTGGTAAAGCTTACCGTTAAGAACGAAGAGGATATCAAGGGCTACAAATTTACATAAATTATTTCTATGCAACCATTTTAAGCAATTGAAGTTTAAATCAAAATTCTTATAATCTCTTCGAGAACAACACATTTCGTAAACGTTTCTTGTAATTCTTCCCGTCACATTCTTATCAGCTGCTTAACTTAAATAGCAAGTTTAGCATTTAACCTATGTTTCCAAGACAAACCAAGAAAATGTCCTAAAAATGCCTTTTTATGCGTACGGCCTCAAAACTTGTATTTTCGGTGAAATCTAAAGGTAAACAGTAGAGAAAATAACATATAAAATTATGGATAAAATGCACATGGTTTAAAACGTGTGGAATATAAATTAAAATAAGAGGATACCATTTGATTACTAATTACGTAGTACTCTGCACGTGATGGTAATGCCAACCGCATGCTTTTGTTTGCTATGTTGAACATAGTTACGGAAGTTGCAACTTTAATAGTGACAAATAATTATTTACAACTGATGCAGAAAAAATACATGCTACCAAGTTTTACTGTTGTTCAAAGTAGTTATCAGCATTGTGTACATCCTGCTGCCAGCAATGTGGAAGTCGTATGACACCGTTAACCAGCGGCTGTTTGTTGACAGTTTAAATGGAGCCGTCTGCTCCCTAACGAATCTCTGGAACAGTTCTGAAGCGGATGCCATGAAGTAGTTCCATCGCCTTCGGAATCAAGTCAGTCACCAGAACATTGTCGTGCAAAATGAGTGGATTCTGCAGCTCCATTGATGGTCTGCTGCAGAGGGACGTAACGCCTACAAGCAAAGCACCATTACTTTCGTCCTTCTGGGATTCTGACAAACTTTCGATCTTCTTGATGATCCTAATGTACTCACTAAGTGTTACTGTTCATTTTTGGAACACAAACTTCGACCAACTTTGAAAAAGAAGCGGCTACACTTTCTGCAGAACCCACTCATAATTTTGAAGAGCAAAGCTCGGCCGTATACAGCGCTGGGCTGGGAAGTGCTTTCCACTATACTCCCCGGACTTTAAGCCCTTGTGACTTCATTCCGAAAGGATGTAACCATTTCGAGGCATGCGCTTCAGTACTGATCCAGAAGTTCGTCAGGTAGTAGATCGCTCCATTCGAACTATCAACACAACAGGCGCTGTTAAAGGTGTCAACATTGCTAGCAACGGATTGTACACAATGCTGGTAAACGACAATAACATTTTGTAACACTATGAAGTCTGCAATCCTTGTGCATACCTGCAAATAAATATTTTTTGAAATTTTTGCTGTTTTCTACAGTTATATACTGTTTGGTTTCACCGCAAGTACGAGTTTTGAGGTCCTCCAAATTAAAAAGAAAAAGAAAGGTGGAAATAGCACGTGAGTGTGTGAATTACATAAACTGAAACTTAAACTTCAGGTAAAAAGCTAACTGGGTATTTAAGTATAGCAAGTTCCAATGATATGACAGGAAACCTTTCAAGAAAAGCTTCACCCAAACTAACTTAAATATAAATATTTACTCCTATTTTCACAAAAATGGATCTAACGGTTAAAGTAAACATAAAAGTAGATATATCTTAAACTTTCTGTAAACAGACTGACCAGCCCTCTTCATTCTCTCGAAAATGGCTCTGACGATTTTAATTCAAGAGAAATAAAAAGTATATCTTGAATTTTCTGTAAACAGTCCACACAGTCCTCTTTAATTGTGAATGAATTTTGTACATATTTGAGTTAGTTAAAACCCACTTTAAAATAGTTTGCTTGTTAACAACGCTGTCCAGAAACTTACTTCAAGAAAACATGGAACTCGTTCGAATATGGAATTTCAAAACCAGAAATAGTAACCAAGTTTTTAAAGATTTTACTATCGTTTCAGCCTTCTGTGTTTCCCATGTACACAAAATGAAATGTGTAATGAAACATTTATGCAGAATTTATTTCGATTAACATTTAAGTAAATAGAGAAAGTAAGTTTTAAAATATATTTTGCAGAAGAATGTACCTACGGAGAAAGGATAATGTGTAGGGAAATATATCAGATCTGTTTTTGCACGTACCACACCAATTTTAAACAATTTTCCGGAATGGAAATACTAATTTCGATCTCCGGTTTTTAAATGCTGGATTTTCATTAGAGGAACTAAGCGAGTGATTACTGGAGGTTTCTGATGCACCCTGGTTCATTCTTTTCGTCACACACTTCCATATATGTTACAAGTGCTCTCATTTTATCCTGCACTAACCGAACTTGAAAGTTTTCGTTGAAGGAAACGCCTTCCCCCCCCCCCCCGCCCCCGCAAAACATCCATGATGTCCATAAATTAAAACGTGTGGCGGGTTCCTGGACCATTCGTGGTTTGGGAAGATGAGAAGTAAAACCTGATTTACAGCCACTACTATGATTTTTACACCGGTGAAAAATGTAGATAACAAAGTGGCGTATTAATCATGAAAAAAGTTTCTCTTTGCAACTCCTCTACTCGCAAAACATCCCACAGAAAATTCTTGTTTACTCAACAAATATGTGCATAATTAAAAATTGCTCAGATAAAAGATGAAATAATAGGTCCTATCTGTGTAACAACGAAATTAAACTATGCATTCAGACCTTGGCTGAGGAAATCGAAAGACGTAGTGAGTGAATGTATTAAGAGTTTGTAATTCACAAGACTGTTATCAAATGCAAGTACTAACCTATTTAGCCAATTCATTAACATATTAAGTACTGTCAATTTAGAAGTAACTTGTTTAAATTTATCGAATGATTTTGTAATTTTAAAAGCGAATAATATACACTTTTAGTAATTTTATAAGGGAAAAAAATCGAATGTATTCCATTTACATACCTCTCTCTACATCTGTAATAAATTATTGTTAATAAGCTTATTCTTCTATCCACTTCATGATTATCGAGATAAACATTAGGCAACGCTATTATTACTTAGTGATTTATACGTAGAAAGGAAATAAGGGAATACACCCAAGAATCAACATTTTAAAACGCGGTTGCAAAGGGATTGAATTAGTTTCATTTCGTGGTCAGGAGTTGACAAGTTACCGTATGAGAAAAACTTGTATTTTAATGCTGAAACCAATAACAAAAAATACTTCGAAAACTGTCAACTGCACAAAAAAAATGTATGTGACATAAACTTTGTATTTTAAGCACATCTACACTTTTTGTGTAGTAAGTTTTTGTCTATCTCTTACGGTCTATCAGTTATGCAAATTTCAGAACATTTTCTCCAGAATAAAGAGATCTTTAGAGGCTATTCCCAGAAAATTCAAGTTATACGTTTTATTTCTCATATAAATGTCTTAAATAAAAGACATTTTAATCAAAATCGTCCCAGCCTTTTTTTTTTTTTTTTGTTTTGAGAAAAGCAAAATTTACGATCGATTTTTTTTCATGTAAAGAGTAGTAGGGGGTGGAGGATGCTCTTGAAAGTCTTTGTGTCACATCCTTTGAAGACACTGAACTTAAATACCAAGTTTAGTATTTAACGAACTTTTCGTTTATGAGCTATGCTGCCCACAGACACAAACGCACAGACACAACACACACGGACAGACACACACAGATACATTTTTCTAAACATGGTTTTTTGAATTCAGGGGTCTCAGTACATGTTTTCAGTGAAATCTAAGTATAGAAGTTTTTAGTGTAATAAATATATTCTCTATACACCATGTACATAGTACATGTAGAGAAATTAATAAAACCACTGTTTTGCCTAAAGCTCAGTCATAGAGGATGTAGATTACATCAAATTTTAATAAATCATGTGTTTCCCCTTCCGTGATGTAGTGGTTACCATACTAATTCATAGTACTTGAGGGTGATCGCTATTGTCGTACATAAAACACCTCGGAAGGGAACTAAAGCCGTTAATCCCGGTAGTGTTTATTTCCATGTAAAAGAATTCTATGCCTCGAAGAGAAGGTTCCTGGGCAAAATTCCATCATTTCATGTTTGCAAAGTCGTAATATCGTCGAGCATTGAAAATTAATTTCTCACCATATGTGCGAAGTGGCGAAATCGCGAATTAGAAATTCCACCCAATCTGTGGACACTGTTAGTGTCCCAAAATACGCCGACATGGCGTGATGGAACTTGATCACTCACACGAGTTTCTCTCTCATATACCATTTATTAGTGTGTGTACAAACTATTCTTATAAGAAGTTATTACTTTCTCTACAGTACTACGTACAAAGTGTACAGAGAAGCTATTGTATTGAACCAAAAAATTCGACACCAAGATTTCACCGGATATACATATTTTGGGCCACCCTGACCCCAAAAAACTATTTTTACTTTCTCTACACGTACTATGTACATGGATATAGAGAAAGTATTCCATTACACCCAAAAAATCGATACAGAGATTTCGCCAAAATAGACGTTTTACGGTGCCCTGTATACAAAAAAAGCATTTTTACTTTCTCTTCACGTACTACGTACATAGTGTATAGAGAAAGTATTGCACTCTATCAAAAAATTCGATACCGAGATTTGACCGGAAATATATGTTTTAGGGTCCCCTGTATCCAAAAAAAGCATTTTCACAAAAAGGTCCGTGTGTGTGTCAGTGTGTCCGTGTGTCTGTGAACACGATAACTCAAAAACGAAAAGTCGGTAAAATACCAAATTTTGTATTTCAGTTTAGTATCTTCCACGAAGATTTTGAGGAAAATACTCCCACCCGAAACTACCCTTTACATGGACCTTTTTCCGAAAATTTTGATTTTCACAAAAATGGCTCTAACGATTTTGATTAAAACATCACATATTATTAGATATTTACCTGACAAACAAAATGTATATCTTGAATTTTCTGGGAATAGCCTCTGAAGACTACTTTATCCTGGATGAATTTTACGGAATTTTGCATAACTGCTAAACTGTAAGACTTAGATAAAAACTTACTACACAAGAAATGTAGAGCACGTTAAAACACTCAATTTATGTTATATACATTTTTTTCGTGGAGTTGATCGTTTTTGAGATATTCCTTGAATTTGGTTTCAGCTATGAAAAACTTACTTTTCTCATATAGGAATTTGTGAACTCCTGTACATACAAACAAAGGAACTTCAGTTACATAGCAACTAGCTATTGACTATCACGATAACCTATGGTACTCCCTTATTTCGCTTCTACTTACAAGGAAGCAAGTAATAAGAACATTTCTGCTAATTTTTTCTAGATTAGCCTAAAGTAGATAAAAGCATACGTTTTTTAACAATAATTTGTTGCAGAGATGTACAGAAAATCATGTGAATGGAACACATCAGATTTTTAGAAAAAGGTGCGTGTGTATCAGTGTGTCAGTGTGGCCGTGTATCTGTGAACCCGATAACTAAAAAACAAAAAAATCGGTATAATACTAAACTTGGTATATAAGTTTAGATAGTTTGGATTTTCTCAAAAATGGCCTCACAATTTTATTAAAATACCGTATATTATAGCATGACAAATAAAGTCTATATCTTGAATTTTCTGGGAATAACCTCTGAAGACCTCTTTATTCTGGATGAATTTTTTTCGGTATCGAATTTTTGGGTGGAATGCAACACCTTCTCTATACACTATGTACATGGTACGTGTATAGAAAGTAAGAATAGATGGTAATAGCAATTGCGCTGCATCTGTCCACATATGGTTCACAGCTAGGTTGGATGTGTCGTTTGCTTGACGCGAGACAAAGTGGTATGGTATGAGACCCAGAACACTGCCTACCACATGCCAATCAACGACGTATCTCACCTAACAATTCCGTCGCAATATGACCAACGTAGAGCAACGTAAAATAAAATAGATGTGTGTAGAAAAAAATATGATGTATTCCATTCAAATGACTTTCTCTAGCTGTTACGCACACAAACATTTTATTCAAAAGATTAATGTTTTGTCTACATCATGTAAATTAAGATAAACATAAGCTGAATCAGTCTTATTACTTGTCTCCTTGTAAGTAGGACAATAAGGGAACACAATCTGAATAATTGAAATTACACCAGCTATGCTGTCCACAGACACACAGACACACACACAGACATACAAACACTGATTTTTGTTTCTAAAATGCTTTTTTTGGACTCAAGGGACCTCAAAAGATATATTTCGGTGACATTTCGGTGTCGAATTCTTCCTCTGGACACTATGTGTATAGAACGTGTAGAGAAAGTAATAATATTTTATAAGAATATCTCTTAAAACAACAAATAGAGAAAATCAAGGGAATTATTTAATGGAATTGAAACATTAAACAAATATTTCAAAGCAAAATCCCAACTTTTATTTGATTTAAAACAGTTAAGAAGCTACTTATTTGACAAAAAAACTATGTTTATAAATATTACGTGCGATACGGTTCGGCGGTGTAATTTATCAAAGGAATTAGTGGAAATGTAAAGTGCTTTTAGACAGGGTAATTTATAATCAATTCCGCTTCTTTTATAACCTACAAACAATTAAACATCTCTTTTACACATTTGAGAGTTCTAGAAAGGAAGAATTATCTTTTTAACCATGTAGAACGTGTTCATCCGAAAAGAAGCAAAAAAGTCGAACGCAGTCATCTATACGTATAAAGTATCTGATGTAATCCATTCACATAACTTTCTCTACATCTCGGAAATAAATTATTTTTAAAAAGCTTATGCTTCCATTTACTTCATGCTAATCGAGAAAAAAAATTAGCAAAAATAATCTTATTTCTTGCTTCCTTGTAAGTAGAAGCGAAATAAGGTAGCACGATAGACTAAAGTGATAGTCAAAAGCTGGTTGCTCTGTGATTAAAATGCCTTTGTTTGTATGAACAAGAGTTGACAAATTCCTGTATGAGAAAAGTATACATTTTTCAAAGCTGAAAACAAAAACAAGGAATATCTAAAAAACGATCAACTCCACGAAAAAATGCATGTAACATAAATTGTGTGTCGAACGTGTCTACATTTTTTGTGTGGCAAGTTTTTGTCCATGTCTTACGGTTTAGCAGCTATGCAAAATTCCGTAAACTTCATACAGCATAAAGTAGTCTTCAGAGGCTATTCCCAGAAAACTCAAAATATACATTTTATTTATCAGTTAAATATCTTTAATATACGATATTTTAATCAAAATCGTTAGAGCCATTTTTGAGAAAATCAGAATTTTCGAAAAAAGTTCCACGTAAAGGGTAGTTTCGGCTGGGGGGATTTTTCTCAAAATCTTCGTGTCGCATCCCTGGAAGGTTCTAAACTTAAATACCAAGTTTGGGATTTTACCGACTATTCGTTTTTGAGTTATCGTGTTCACAGACACACGGGCACACACATACACACATGGACCTTTTTGTGAAAATGCTTTTTTTTGGATACAGGGGACCCTAAAACATATATTTCCGGTGAAATCTCGGTAGCGAAATTTTTGGTGGAATGCAATACCTTCTTTATACACCATGTACATAGTACGTGTAGAGAAATCAAAAGTCTTAAGTTTTACATTCACATAACTTTCTCTGCTCTATTTTATTAATAGTTAGAGAACATATTCTTATGAAAGCTTATTTTTCTGCCTACTTTATTTCAATCGAATAAACTTTTGCCGAAATAGCTATATGAGAAATTTCGTTGTAGTTACAAAGAGGGCAGCAATAGTAATATTTTTAAGAACTGGACGCTATATTCTGTGACTTAAAATACTTTCCATGTTATCGCGGGAAAGAACTGAAAAGTAGAGGACTTTTGACTAACAAAAGACCAATGACACATTGATGTTACAGATCGAGCTAGGATGGTTTGTAGTGAAAGTAGTTCGAAAATAAATATAACCTTGTTTCGACTTTCACTCCTATAGGCCAAATATTGACAAAATATTTACAAATTAGATTGGTTCAACAATAATATCTAATTCCTTGCATACATGACTGTTACAAACATGTGCAAATGTAAAAAAAAGTTCAAATTCACGTTTTAATAAAATCTATCAATTTTTATGCCATGAACTTTTGCATGTTGTATAGTATCGCCTCGTTTCTTTTTTTCTTTCTTGGACCCATCAGCGGGGAATAAATGATATATAAATGTAACCAATTATATCTTCGTGACATGAAATCTTGTAGTCTCAGTGTAGGCGCAATTCGTTTTCAATGTCTGGTATAGTACCAGGCAGTTGATCGTTTGAGGCCGTTCAAATTAAAACTTCTCAATTTTTTTTCGAAGCTTAGAGATCCTATAGGAGAGAAAGACAAAGACACAGGTATTTTTGTTTTCAACGTGTCCTCTATATAGGAATCCCAGATCAATATCGACATCAAAGTGAAAATGATCCTTTGTAAGTATTGAAGAATTCGAACAATTACAAAGGATATATCCAAAATAGCTTGCGACAAAATAGGTTATTTGGAATAAATTGTGTGTTTTAAACAGACCTTCATGTTTGTGTAGTACGTTTTCGCCGATCGCTCTGATTATACAGAATTATATAGTTCTTTCCGAATGAAAGGACATCACAGATATACGTTTTGTTTGTCACACACATTTTAACATAATTGTTAGCGCCATTGTGAGAAAATAATAAAATATACAAGACTTCTCCATGTAAATGGTAGTTGCGGTTTGGAAAATTTTCTTTAAAATCTTCGAGTCGCTTCTTTGGAAGTTACTGAACATAAAAGTTTGATATTTATCGGATATTTTGTTTTTAAATTTTGCTATTCATAGACAGAACGGTCAGACATATATGTAGACAGAGACAGACCGAGGAGAAAGATATAGACACACAGACGGACGATTTTCTAAAAATTGACATTAAAATCCAATGTTAATCTCGTGTCGATTTTTTTTGGCAGAATGTAATATCTTCTCTATCTAATGTTCGTGATAGAGAAAGTAAAAGTTGTATTGGGTTACAGAACACAACGAAATTCAAGGTAACTACTTCATAATTAGGTAGTTTTAATAGGTAAAATTTAGAACCTTTCTCGCGAATTAAGGTATTTTATTTATTTAGGAATAATACGAGAGGATAAACCACTCATCAGAAACACTATTGCCATAAAATGTTTTATATGTTCTTTACTGAAGTAATTCACTTTATTCGCGAATTTTCTTAGTCTCATTTATCAGTGACATTCAACATCATGAGAATAAATTAGTGATCCTGTAAACGATCTTGCATAAAATAAGTTTAAGTGTGTATTAATTTAGTTTGTTTTTTCCAGATTTTCTTCTGCTGGTAACTAATTTTAAACTGTGTTACGATACTGATTTACTATCCATATTTTATGGTAGTTCATGAAGAGGAATAAGAACAACTCTTTAAACGACAGTGCCATAATTCAAAGCATTCATAAATTAAATGAACAATTACTGTTTTGTGCAAACATTTTGAGTTTTTAAAACACTCCAAGCTATCCAGTAACAGAAACGAAAGTATTTCAGCTGAACATTGTATTTGACAGGAAGTCATTTTGTAACAACGTTTGATTGTTAATGTAAAGCTATACCAGACAGTGTTTCAAAAAAGGGGAGGGTTAGAACAAAGGCATTGCGCGGCGGCATTGTTGAATTTCCGGCTATGTAATTCCGGTAGTGATCTGCCGGAACGTGGGGGTTTTGCTAGTATCATTCCGTTGGTTAGAACAGCGAGTTTGTGGTAGAACAGTTTTCAACTTAAAGGAATTGAATCCGTTATGAACATGTTTTAAATTATGTAGTGTACGCTTACATATAAACGTTTTCATTATTCAGTTCCAGCAAGTTTTATGGTGAAAAAGTGTTGAATCAATATAAAGGAAAATTATATCCTCTAAAAGCTGGACTTCTACTCAGCGATAGAGATATAATGAGACCCAGGACTGATGCCACATTTAATGATTTTGTTTATACTTTGAGATTCATTAAGGTTTATATTAATGTAATTTTTAATAACACGAAATTATACATTTTTCATATAAATACATAAAACACAGTTTGTCATAGATTTTTACATGAAACATTACATTGTCAGTGAATATTTGGTTTAACGATTACGATTACTGTGGATGGGGTCCTAACCTCTGGGGCATAGCATTGCACATAGGTTCTTGTGGCCCTTTGCGACTTGCGTGACCTCTAGGAAAGAGGCTTGAGGGCAGAGACTTGAAAGGTGACCAGACCCGGATGACGTCTGGCGCAAACATAGACGTAGTCCCTAACGTTTCCACATAGAACGCATCAGACATCGATTGATGCAATCCCACACCCCTGAACTCCCGGGAGGGAGCGCGTCACCCCCCCTTTTTTTAATACAGTTCCGGAGTTTGGTCGGGACTCCGGCGCTGTACTTTTATTTACCTTTTTTTTTTTTTTTTACTTTGCTGTATGATTACTGAATTGCTATTTTTTATTCTTTTACACGCACACATACACAAACATATAACACCCATGCCCAAGACGGGACTCGAACCCATGATCCCCTGCGTTACGAAGCACCAAAGCAAGACGCCTTGGCGAGCGCGGCCATGGGTACCGGCGCCTTTTGGATCCCGAAAGCAGGCCCTCTTTGGGAGCTTCACGACACCAGGAAAAAGCCTTTACGAGCGCAAGCCACCGCACCGCCATAACCCGCCGAGCTTTCTCGTCTGGTCTTTCAACAAGGAAATAGGTGACAAGCGATAGGCCTAAGAAATGAGGACAGAATGTAAATTATGCGAATATTCAGCAGTTTCATACAATATCAAAGGCCTGCATATAACGATTCGCTTTTGAACATCTGGATATCAATTCGGTTTCCTGCACAACCACGAAATATGATGGATATGTTTTAAACAATTAGTAAAAGTAAACATAAAACTACGTCGTAGGAATAGATTGTAGTAACTATAAAATCAACAATAACGATAGTGAAAATCATGGGAATGTAACCCTTAACATTTTTTTCAAGTGTTACCCAGCTTTTCGTTTTTTCTTGTGGTCGTGCAAAAAACATTGAATTTCAATTCCATCATATATTAACTCACTTTTTAAAAATATTAATATGTTTAGCTTACATTCTTCTTATACCCACAATGCAATTTGCAAATGGATAATGAAAGCTTTTTCCTATGAACAAGTAAATACATAGAAGAATATGCTTTTTAGAATATTTTGCAGAAGAGCATGTCATGTAAATGCTGAACCAGATTTCTCTAAGATGCTTATTCTTTTGGAAAAGAGTTATTTTAGTTTCAAATATTTACATGTTTTATAATAATAGATATTATAAAAGAAATAAAAAGTAATGTATTATTCTTAAAGAGATAAATGTACGATTTAAAAATAATATTCTATTCTTACAAAATTAGAAAACAAGCAAAATTATTAACCGCATTCTTTCAAATTCTTGTATTACAAAGAGACTTAAAGTCCTGTCAACATACTGTATTAATATTGTATGGTTAATATTGCTTGGTCTTAAGAGGTGTGGCTGGGGAGTTGACAATTCTGGAAATAATGCTTTAGCAGAGTTGCTGTGCAGGTGACTGCGATACTTTTTGGGAGAATCGGAACACTTACTATTAGCTGGGAAACATGCATAAAAGGGAATTAAGTAGAAAATATGGTTAAATCGTATCACTGTTCAATATCGGAAACAATAATGATGTAGTGCAATGGAAATTGTATATTTAGGTCAGAAGATGCTGAGATGTGGAAGAGACCTGGCGATTAGGGAATGGAGCTCCAGCCTCACAGCTCGACATGCATAATTCATTCCATTTTGGAGCATGCTATGTAGCTCGTCTGCTGTCACATTAGGGCATATCTGTACTCAGCTTCCTCGTCTAATACAGTCAAGCCCGCTTTATCGCTATCATTTGCGCAGTTGACATAACACCAGACAGATTTATATTGGCATGTGCCCTACATTTCTTCATGTACACTAATGCACTCTTGGGTTTCTGGAATTAGAACTAATATCAAAACAGCGTGAATCTCGATTTATACTCTGTTTTAATGATAAAAATGCATATGCTGGCTCAAATAGTATCGCAAAGTATTTCTTTCGATACAGAAACTCAAAATAGAGATTGACATAACCCTATATTAATAGGCCCTTTAATAACGACAGTCACCTCCGTCGTGTCAAAGTTACCATGCTAGCCTCTAATAATCAAGGTTGAGAGTTCAAACCCGACGGAGGGTAAAGGATTGTTTCGTACGTAGATGTCCTTAACATGGTTTCCTTCGGAAAGAAAGTAAAGTCGTTGGTCCTATGTAATGTATATGCACGTAAAAGAACCCTACACCAGGAAAGAAAAGGTCTCCAAGTTAAATGTTTAGTGGCGAACCTTCGAAATTTCCTGATCAAGAAAACACTTAATGGTGGCCCAATATACCCAAAGTATATACTGATGACACGTGATTGAATTAAGTCCGACAGGCGCTCGAGCACGCGCGTGCACACATACATCATTTTAATACTACAAATTTACATTTGGCCTGTATGTGTCTGCTTAAGAATGCTCAAATGCTTACATACATTGTTTGAGTTTCTTATTTTTACTAATAACTCAAATTACTAAGCGACCACAAAGGGATAAATCAATGTCAGGTATTTATGACTTTCTATATACGTGCTATGCGCATAGTGTATAGAGGAAGTATTGTATTCCGACCAAAAATTCGATACCGAGATTTCACCAGAAATTTATATTTAGAGATTCCCAGAGAACTAAAAAACATTTTTAGAAAAAAAATCCACGTGCGTATGTGCGTGTGTCTGTGGACAGCAGAGCTCAAAAACGAAAAGATCGTTAAATACCAAACTTGGTATTTAAGTTTGGAATCTTTCAAGGATGCGTAACGAAGATTTTCAAGAAAACCCTCCCACCTCAAATTCCCTTTGCTTGGAAAAATATTTAAAAATTTGTTTTACTCAAATAGCTCCAACGATTTTGATTACAATATTGCACATTAAAATCATTTACATGACAAATAAAATGTATTATTTGAATTTTATGGGAATAGCTTTTGAAGATCTGTTCATTTGCTGAATGTTGCATAACTAGTAATGCGTAAGAGATAAACAAAAACTTACTACAAAAATGTAGATCTTGATAAAACACACACTTTTTTTTTTACAAAATTACCAGTTTCAGAGATATTCCTTGTTATTGGTTTCACACATCTTCTCAAGTGGGATTACATTTCGTTTCATCTCTCTTTTCTTTTTCTCGAAACGCAAAGCGAATGGAACGTCAAATATTCACACATCGATCGAACCTAAGGCCCATAGAGCTTAAAGTCCCTTGACATATCAGGATAAGGGAAACCCCCAGGAAAAACAAAAACACCTTATCCGGCATCATAGAGAACATACTTAGGACATATTAAATGTGAGGCAGACACGCTATCCCACAACAAAGAAAGGCTTGAAAGTTAATTGCTAACCTATATGAATAAATGACGAAAAACAAAGTTTTTTTTTGTTTCATTTTTATGGCCCCCTTTAACTTCTAAGGCCATACCGGGGGCTTTGCTTTAGAAACAACTCGTTGTCTGTAGGTTCTTTACGTTGGGTTTAAATCGTTTTATTTCCATAAAACACACACATTCACTCTCACATACATACTTCCAGACTCTGTGGGGGATACGGAATAATTCTGGTTAAAGTAAAATTCCCCACCCCAGCCGGGAAACGGACCCGGGACCTCTGGGTGAAAAGTCAGCTCGCTGACCACTCTACCATGGAGGCAGTCAAAACAACTTTTGAGTTAGAATCTGATAAATAACCGATACACCTACTCTATTACAACTTATCTTCTTTCAATAAGAGTGACAGGCGATAGTGTGTTTAGCGGTATACGATCAACGACGAAAGGACGACATTCGCATTCCTTTAGGCTAGGTCACTTAGGGGTTATAGGTGCCACTTGATGCAGGAATCGGTCTTTACACCTCTTTGCCGCCTACTAGCCGAAAAGATGCAATAGACTATATGTAATCTCACAATTAATTCAATTTCCAACTAATTGATTTTGTGTATAAACCATTCCGAGATATCCGTTATTGATGGTTCGAATTGTTCAATAGTTTGTCATTCTTTTACAGTCCTGTCGATTTTCAGTTGTTTCCCACTATTGAATGGAAAGAGTACGGAATTTTAACGGCAGCATATACCATCCTATCATCATCTATATACTCTTCATATCTATAAATTTGTAATAAAAATATATTGCTAAGGTTTCTCTCTATTAATAAACGATAAAGGTAGAAAAACCAGTTTTATATATCATAATTTTTAAAGAAAAAGTTAGGGGTTGAACGGTTTCAATATTAATTTCCTGTTTATCTCCGTGCTCTTGTGCAAACTCATTAAGAGCATTATTCCCCTACTAATACTCCTAAGTCAATTTCCACAGCAACCATACTGAGAAATAGTTTATGTTCGCAACAGTTGGCACATTCTTTACGTTAATCTCCGACATTAATGGTTTTGTCAATGAGTTAAACCATTCAGTACAGCAGCTCCATAGCAATACCAACAAAACAATAAGCGATTATGACTCCACTTCAGTCCGTGTTATTGATGGCCGATATGCTTACAACTTTAAGGTAAAAATGCACAAGCAAAACACCTCAAATATAAATGAAAACGGGTAGTAAAACGGTTAATGATGCATTGTTGCGCAATTCAAAATAAAACGCTAACAATTCCAACGTGTCTAAGAAAACAAAACTCATAAATGTTTAAGGTGGAGACTGTATTCAGGAGAAATGAATAAAATCCATATTTCAAGCTATATAACTGTAGCTTCATTTTTATGGCGTTTACCACGATGTATAAAGAAGTAGTGAAGGTATTGCATTCCGCCCAAAATTCCTTAGGAGATTTATCATTTTACATGTTTTGGGGACCCCTCCCAAACTTAAAAAGGTATTATGAGTGTGTGTCTGTGAACAGTATAAATCAAAAACGACAATTCGGTTAAATATCAAAGTTCAGTAACTACCAAGGATGATAGAGAAGAATTTTTTAAAAACATTCAGTTTTCAAAAATATTTCAAAAAATAATCCCATCCAAATTCCGTTTAGTACCTATACATGGAAAATGATTCGAAATTTTTGAATTTCTTTTTTCATAAACATTCTCTATCGAATTCATTAAGCTTCCATGCATTAAAATATTTACATGACAAATAAAACGTATATTTTAAAATTTCTGGAAATAGTCTGAACCTCTCTTCATTCTAGATGACTTTCGCATAGCTGGTAAACCGTAAGAGATAGGTCAAATCTTACTACGCGAAAAATTCATATCCCGTTAAAGCATACCATTTATGTCATATAACTTTTATTATTTTTTTTTATTGGTTTAAATTTTATTAACTTTTCTCATACTGGAAGTCTTCATTCGTTTTTCTTTTGTTTTTCTCCGATAATTCACAGAGAACCAAATTTCAAAGTCATCACTCAGAAGCAAACTTTTAAAAGTACTGACTATAGCTTTAGCTTTGTGTTTTCCCTTATTTCCCTTCTACTTAAGTGAACTAAATAATAAGACCATTTCTACTAATGTAGATCTCAATTAGCATGAAGTAGATAGAAGAATAAAGTTTTGTAAGAATAATTTGCTTTCTCATAGGTAGAAAAAGTCATGAGAATGGAAGAGCAGATTTTTCTTTTACATGCTTAATGCTGGTTCTTATCACTTACGGCACCACAGACGGTGAACACTATTGTGATGCTTGAAAAGGAATTATACTTGGTATGCGAAAATTAGCGAGGAATCGCTCCAGGTGTAAGTTTGGGGTAACTCTCTGGTATTTGTCATTTATGAGAAAAATCTGGAAAATATTCCAAACTTTGCTACAGTATTAGTTCAAACTTTAGTTACAGGTGTGCATTCTGGCGCGTCTTGCGTTTCCTTACTTTCTTGCGATTCTTGCGCTTCAAGTTACTCTTGGTAGCGATAGAGCAATGCTAAGCTAATGAGTAGTTTGCGGCCCGTAAATGATTTGCCATGTAGCAGTTTACTGAGTCAAACTCTTTTCTTTATGACGGAAACAATCAGTTCACCCTGAAGACGAGGAAGATGTACTTCTTCGAAACGTTGGTGTCAAGCCAAGTTTTTACCTGGCTAGAAGCCCGAGAAGATTTTGAATTAACACGTCGCCAGGAAAGCTTTAGTTCTTAGTTCTTATTTTAAATTTTTACAACAACAGAAAGTTCTTAATACTGTAGAAGTTCGCAGATTTAATACGACAGTGTCTGCTTCTTTCAGGCGTGAACAGGGTAACCTCTGGACAGCCATGCCGGAACTTCAGCTTGACATTTTGATTGGACAAATTGAGGATGACATCAGAAGAGGATATTTAAAAATGTATGACTTTGGTATTATTACTAAGAATGTAAATGTTCCCTCTTCTGGTGGTATTTTTATAGTGTTTAACGCCCTCTTTTACTACATATGGCACCGCAGGCGATGTCACTGGTGATAATGAAATGAAGTTGGTGCACCGGTGGAATGCGATGGTGGGGGAAACCGGAGGAAACCCGCCTCTGCACCGCTTTGTCCACCACAAATCTCACATGCATCTCACCACAATTATGGCGTCGAACCCGAGCCGTCTATGCGAGAGGCAAGTGGTCTAACCACTATTCTGATGCCATTCTACAATTCAACCAACCAAAAAGTCAAGATGAAGACTTAAAACTAGCTAGAAATTCCAGGATGACACTCCAGAGGTCCCGCCTGTCAAGAAGCAGATGCCTTACATGTCTACACTACCATCAAAGAGCAGCAAGATCACCTATATGAAAACTTTGGTGAATGAGCGAGATCAGGCGACCAACCAACTAGCTGAGAATGGCATAACAACCATGTTGAAACGCGTCCAAGTCGGTACAGCTAACATCCAAAGAAGCGAAGAAGTACAAAAATATGCTCGTCTCATAAAGTTCTCTATAACTATAATATTTACCTCAGTTACTTTTCCGTACTGCATTTGTGTAAGGTACAGTGTAACACAGAGATGTGATACAATTTTACGGCATTCTGCACAACGATAATAAGTAAACATGTGGTCGCGATGAATTATTGTAACATATTTTGTCCGTAGGTTATCGAAAAACGGCATGATCCAATCTCATAAGGTAAACAATTTCAGTCCCCCGTGTTAACAGCCTTTACTCCAAACAGCAGCCGGTTCAATACTGCAATTCAAATAGTAGAGTTGTACTTACCATAGTTTCTTTTCAGGTAATTTGAAATGTCGAGCTAAACTTAAAGATTCCCGAACATTCAAACTGGATTTTGTCATTCTTCCCACTATAAATTCAGAGTTCTCTACCACAATTATCTCACACAAATTAACACTATGTCAGAATATATTACACAAAAAACCTCATTTGGATGTGTTTAACTGGACTTTTAACAATATAAGTCTGAAGAGGCAGTGAATGTATGGAATAGAATGATGTCTAAACGAAGCAGACGTGCACTAAACTGAGAATTGTCTAATACATATTTTCGAGCTTAGACACTAAGCGGGGGTAAGGAAAGAAAGAAGAAACCGCAAAGGATAAAGAAAATATCACTACTTCAAAATAGTAGATCTCGTTAAAGAATAACATTTATGTCACTTGTTTTGTTTTTTTTTTTTTCGTCTTAGTTAACCATTTCCGAGATATCCGTTTCAATGTTTAATACCTATACTTTTATCAATGGGAAGTCATCTGTTTTTAATTTATTATTTTCTATAGCTGTACAATCTACAGAGAAGGTATTGTAGTCAACCCAAAATTTTGATACTGTCGAGGTTTTAGCGGAAATATATGTTTTGAAAACGACAGAAATCCCCCTCCCACCGAAAAGTATTATTAGGTTGTCTATTCCCAAAGAGCTTAACTCAAAAGTCGGTTGTCTACCAACACTGGTATTTAAGTTCAGTATATTCCAACTATACAACACGATAGTTTTCAGGGAAATCGCTCTACCCTTAATTACTCTTTACAAGAAGGGGTTTTATTGACTTCGCAAAAATGACTCAGTAACGACATTGATTAAAATATTATATATTAAAGATATTTTCATCACAATAAAATGTCTTCCTAGCCTGTGAAGTACTCTTCATTCTGGATGACTTTTATATAACTGGTAAACTGTAAGTGATCGACGAAATGTTACTACGCAAAAAATATTGATTTCGTTAAAACACACAATTTATGCCCAATTCATTTCATTCCTACGTTAATTTTCGTGGATTAACCGTTTCAGAAATATCTTTGATCAAGTTTTAAATTTTCCCGCAATTTCCTCAAATGGGAAATATTTTTTTAACTTAACCATGCAAAGAGAGCGGAATTTCAATATCATCAGTTAGCGACCGGCATTAAAACGATTTGACTATCGTTTTATACTTATTACTCTTGCACCTAAAAGGGAGTAAATAGTAGGAACTATTTATGTTAATATGTAACTTTATTGGCATGAAGTACATAGAAACAAAAACTTTTAAGAATAATTTGTTGCAGAATGAGTAGAAAAAGTCCAGTGAATCGAATAATTCAGATTTTTAGAAAAGGTCCTGTGTGTGTGTGTTTGTGTGTGTGTGTGTGTGGGTGGGTGGGTGGGTGTGCAGCAATAACTAGAAAACGAAAAGTCTGTTAAATACTAAAATTGATATTCCAGTTCAATATTTTCCTAGGATGCGAAACGAAGCTTAGCAAGAAAATCCCGATACTTCAAACTACCGCTAAATGGAACATTTTCGAACATTTCAATTTTCTCAAAAATTATTAACGATGTTGATTAAATATAATATATTTAAGGATTTATCTTGATTTTTAATAACCTCCGCAGAACTCTTAATTCTGGATGACAACTGCATAATTGGTAAACCGTAAGAAATAGACAAAACCTTAAAACACAAAAAGTATAAGCACACTGTTTATGTTAGATGCTTTTTTATGGAGTTAACAATTTCCAAGACATTCCCAGTTATTTGTTGTAAATTTTGCAATATTAAAACTATTCTGAAATCGGAAGTAGTCATTCATTTTTATTTTCTTTTTAATTCTAGTCATGCTAACAGAACCTAATTTAAACTTCATCATACAGTGACCAACTTCTAAAAGATTTGACGTCAGCAAATCGTATTTCCCTTCTACGTACAAGTAAGAAAGTAATAAGACCATCTCGATTAGCATGATGTAAATAGAAGAATACGCTTTTGTAAGAATAGTTTGTAGCAGAATAGGCACACAAAGTCATGAGAATGGAACACATCAGACTTTATAATTTCACGACACTAAGAAATTAAATACAGTTGTTCCAGAATCGCCGTCCACTTTCTTTGAATTGGCAACCAACATGACAATGCGAAGGATGGTAAAAGATTCTACAGTAGCATCATTACATTAAGTAGGACTACTTACTTCAGGTTCAGTTATTTTATTTACAAACTTTTTCGTGTTGGTATCACCGTCTCTGCTTTCAGGCGAGTAATCTTGGTGCATTAATCTTTAGCTTTGATAGTTACTTCGATTAACCTACATGCTACGTTTATTATAAGGTTTATAATCTTGAATATAATTAAATAGTCCATGCTACAGTATAATAATAATAATAATAATAATAATAATAATAATAATAATAATAATAATAATAATAATAATAATAATAATAATAAATTTATTAAGTCAAGTCTGGTATGAATTAGAAATCTCATGATCAATAATAATAATAATAATAATAATAATAATAATAATAATAATAATAATAATAATAAAATGTATTAAGTCAGGTCTGGTATGAATTAGAAATCTCATGATCACCCCTTACGTTGCTTCTTTGTGAGTGATTAGGGCGGCGGGTTTCTAATTAAGAGGTTCTGAGTTCCCGTCCGCAGGTTTATTATGTATATGTACTACTATGCTATCTCCAATTTATAGGCGTTTCCAGAAAGTCTGCCTTACTAATTTAGACGTTTATGTTTATAGAATATTTCTTTCAGGTACATAAACATGCTTCGGCAATTTGGTACAAGATACAGAGCGGCATCGGCACCCTGCATACCATGCAGGGAATATCAAGCAAAATCGAAGTATAGCGAACGGCATATGCCTATTTTACACATAGTGCTACTGTACCATTTAATAACTTGAATTTGAAATGCAAATAGACTGGAAGATGACAAATGCATATTAATTAACAATGATTTATCAACTACTCAGGAAATAAGAAGTAAACTTTGTTTAATCAAAACAGTCTCCCTGTTTCAGTTATATAACACCCGCCTTGAATTCTTATCGGTTACAAACCATCGATGTTTTCAGTACCACATTAATTAAATTCGATATAAGTATTTTCCTTAGTCTGACGAACATATATCTTTCACTCAAGAGCTACAATTTGTAGCCGAGCACAGTATACTTTGTTTACTCCTTAAATTCCTGCAACATGCAACCCACATTACCAGCGTACAACACGCATTTACAATGTATAACTTCCAGAAATGAACGGCGATTGGGGATTATACTGTATACCTAAACATGTTCCTGGAAATCATTATCCTGTCTCTATATTGATGTATAAAACACAGAGGACGAAGCCACATGACAAGGTTTATCGACTAAAATAAGTGAACATGCAAAAAAGAGAGCCCCTAACAAACTGAATTAACTTCGAAGAACATGTGTAGTTTCTTGGAATTTCTGTGCTTATTGTCATTATGTAAGCAAAGTTTTATTTTGAGGCGTATGAGCTTAGCCTTTAATTAGCCGAACGATGCTAGAAAAGTTTATTTTGTTTGGGCAGTCTTCCTAGTGAAAGTGGACATAAATATATGCCGATTCTCAACCCTTGTAAAACCTTTTCAAAGGTCATAGTCACAATTTAAATATATTAGTCCGTTATTAGTCCAGATACACGAAGTTAAAACAAAATACGAATACGTCCGGCAACTATTGCCGTCAAGGGCATCGGGCTTGTGTTAATCATCCATTTTGTTCACTGCCATAAAAATGCTACTGTAAAAAGCTATCCTGTTAGCTTGTTTCACATAAACACGCGCGCGCATGCGTATAATTCTCTAAAACGTGTAGTTTTGGTGAGACGTGCATATTGCATATTTTGAATTGAATATCATACTTCCTCAGTCTACTATACATGAGGCGTAGCGAAAGTAAAATGAACAGTGTAGACTACTTTGGAACCAAATTCTTATTTTCTTTTTAATCATCTGATCCTAAAGGTTTTTCCTTATTACGCCAATTATTACTTAAAATATGAATCAATCACATAAAAATAATATAGTGATGGAGATCATATTAACAATGACAACAATGAAAACTATAATAATGCCATTGAACTTTGAATTTAGTATAATTACTGTGTTTCTATAAAAAGTTCTCAAAATGACTACAAAATATTTTATTATTTTTATAACAATCTGGAATTCCGCCCCCTAGTTTATATTTTCCCTTGCACGAAACCAACTTGTTTTGTATTTACCGTGCGTCAAAGAAAATATCACCCACAACAGTTTTCTGAAAACGATATTTATCTACAAAATACGGGATTGTTTGATCATATATTATAAATTATTTTGCTTTTACTTTTAGTTGGTCAATTATGAATATTATTTGAATTATTGAATTCATAACTACTGAACAAGTTGATGAGTTTGAGATTTGTATTTATATGGAATAGTGCGGCATAGGAAGGGAAAAGTCACGATATATTAAACTCGATCGTTACCATGGGTGAAGATTTTGAGAAAAATATAAACAAGTGGAAAAGCCATACGTTAAAGTAGACCATTCTTGCCATATGTAGAATCATGATAACTGCACACAGAAACTCCATAGGTATCATTGGTGTGTTCTCTGAAGAGAAATATTTCCAAGTAATTTCTACACAAAATATAAAATAAACATCGAAATACAAGAATACAAGATATTTCAGAGAAAAGCACAGTGAGAGAAAGAGAGAGGGAGAGACAAACGGGAGGTAAAGTGCTCTCTTTTTATCTCTCATCCTGTTTAACGCATCAATTTGGTGAAGAATTGTCTCCAAGAGGGGAATGTTAATAAGAGGAAGAAGATTGAAGTGTGATGCTTCGTAATATAAAAAGTGAAAAGTATATTGTATAAGGAATAATACAAAAAGATAATAATTTATGTAGCTATTACTGTAAGCAAATTTTGAAGAAACTATTTTGAAATGAGCAGACAGTTTAAGATACTTGGAATTTACTGTACGTAGTAACAAAGCTGTTTTCCAAAACATAAAAGAATAGCTATTCTAAAGAAGAATGAAGCATCTTCTATGGAAATGTAAAGAAAGAACTAATGAAGACCAGTGGAGTTTTTTTATGTGTTGCAAAGTATTGTGTGGCGACAAGGCAAAAAATACAATATTATAAGCATTCGAAATGTGAATGAAGAATAAGTGGAGGAAATTGCTAAAGTAATTAAACAATATTAGTGTGTGAGAAGTAAAACATTACTGAAATGACGAGAAACTGACTAGTAACTTTGAGGAAAAGAAACTTCTCAGGATGCTCCGGAAAGTATAGTGAATGGGAAACTTTTTCGGGTCGGTAAAATATGGCAGATGCCAGATAGTATTCAGAGAAATGCTTCATACACAGAGAGGAACGGGAAAGCACATAAGAGTAAAGGATTGAGGATTCGTCTTAGATGTGAATTGGATGGTACAAGTTTTGTTGAAGTTGGTGGAATGCTAACATTCCATTTTGTTCACCTTACTTGAATTCCACTGAACAGTAATTGTGCACGCCTTGTTTCCATGGTAACAAAAACTGATTTACTCGACTTTCCGCGTGTTTTTCCACATTATGTTGAAGCAACATGAGGATTGGTTGGTCAGGCGGCGGCCATTCTTCCGACTCTACGCGTGGAGAGCGAGCGAGAAGGGTGGAATGAATTATTACATTTGGTGGGGGAAATTTTGGAATTGACCCCCTCCCCGTCTAGGCCCAGGGCATTATCCCCCTTCGTGGCACGAAATCGATGACGTGGTCGCTTGGCTACTGCGAGAGTTTATTCTTCTATTATGAGGAGAAGAGCTTAGCATTTACGTCTCACTTTGTTTTAACAAAGTAAAACTGTTTTAGTTGTAGATAAATGGGATTCATACATTTAGGCAATCATTTCCATATATCCACAATCAGTTTTTTTGAAAACTATAAACATTTGTAACGGCGTTAGAAAATACAGTTGGGAAGAAAAGGAGTGTTTTATTTTGAAAAACTATATCGAAATTTCAGTCAAAGTGTTACCGAGAGTTACGCTTAGTATTACACTTTAGTATTACAATAAGTGCACTTATGTTCTTTATTTTGTATTAAACATATTATATCCTATTAAATATTGTTATAGCTTATTAATATTTCCGCTACACTGCTGAAAGAATACGCCGGATGTTTCATTCAAGCGAGTCTCACCCTAACACAATACAATTTCACTATGTTCAATTTTAATACGAATAGAGATAACCACATCCTTTTGATTGGTTAATGATTAATAACAAAGTTATTAATAAGCGTTCTTAATGTCCAAACTCGTCCTCCACATAACGGGCGTCCCCACACACACACACACACACACACACACACACACACACACACACACACACACACACTCTCTCTCTCACTCACACACATACACACTCTCCCTCTCACTCACACACATACACACACACTCAAATACACACATGTATTGCTGTTACTGAATATTTTAAACGTTCAACTTTAAATTCCAATGATTCAATACTCTTCAACAAAGGTATAAGATTATCCAGAATTACTGTGAATTCATGTTTAATAGTGGATATCTGGGGTATTCCAGATTGAAATCTAATAAACAATTGTTTTATCAACAATAAGGCAACCATCGGTACGAGGGTTCTTCAATAACCTTGCCTAAAGAATTTAGGGTACCTACTGCAAATCAATCCATATACATGTATTGGAGATCATTAACTGTTTAATGGCCGAATAATTCATTAATATACTCGCTTCCCAGATCCAACTCGATAAGATTGCTTGTCTTGGAGAACATTTAAACATGCATGCAAGAAACATCGAATTACAACATATTCGGCGTCTAGTTATAAAACATTTTAATTTTATAGGCAAGTCCTTTCTTTTGTCTCGAGTTCCGAGATTTGCAGATAAACCAATCCCTTATTTTCTTAGCATTTACCTAAACCAAAAAACTTTAATGTGCCATTCACATGACTTTCTCTAGCTGTTCTGGAACAGATTATTCTTACAAAAACACATCCTTCTCTCGCGCTGATCAAGATAAACAAAAGATAGCATAAACAGTCGTATTAATTACTTCTTTATAAGTAGAAGCGGAATAAGGGAGTACACTAGGCTAAAGTGATAGTTAAATGCTTTAAAAGCTGTTAATATGTGATTGAAATTCGTTTCTTTGCATGGCCAGGAGTTGACAAATTCCCGTATGAAAAAAGTTTAATTATTTTTAAAACTGATATTCCTTATTATTTATTAAAAATAATAAGGAATATCTTGGAAATAGTCACCTACACGAAAAAATGTATGACATAAACTGTGTATTTTAACGACATCTACATTTTTTGTGTAGTAAGTTTTTGTTTATCTCTTATGGTTTACCAGTTATAAGTAAGTCATCCAGAATGTAGGGATCTTCAAAGCGTATTCCTATAAAATTATGTCATGTAAATATCTTTAATATACAGTATTTTACTCAAGATCGTTAGAGCCATTTCTGAAAAAATTAAAATTTTCGATTTTTTTTCTACGTAAAAGGTAGTTTGGGATGGGGGGATTTTCCTCAAAATCTTCCTTTCGCATCGTTGGAAGATGCTAACAAAATACCAAGAACTTTTGACTTTCAGTTATATTCACAAACACACACTCATTTTTCTAAAAATGTTTTTTTTTTCCGGATACAGGGGATTCTAAAACGTGCACTTACTAAGCGTATTGAATTTTTGGGTGGAATGCATTACCATTTCTACCAACTACATACATTGTACATGCATACTAGAGAAAATAAAAAGTGTTATATTCGACCAAAAAATGTAATATTGAGATATCATTGGAAATGCGCAGTTTGTGCCCGATATGTTTCATGGATGTAAGAGGAAGATTTCAATGAAATTTTACCCGCCCAAAACAATTTTAGAAGAAAATTTATCTTTTTTTTTTCTTTTCTTTTTTGTTTTGTTCTAAAATGGTTATAATTATTTTAAATATTGCTTAATTATATGAGATTTAGTTTCATAAATTAAATTCAGACTTTTATTTATAGACGCTCTTTAGCTAATGGCCGTGAAAGGCCGCTTAATTTTGCTCAAGGCCTCTTTTTATCAGGCTTGAGGTTTTTTTACGTGCTGTAAATCTACAACACGGGACCGACGGCTTTACTTCCCTTGTGAAGGAAGCCATACTAAGGATTTTTACGCCCGAAAAAAAATCCATCAGCTCCGGCGGGTTTCAATAGGTGACCTTGGACACTAAAGTCTAGCATGTTACTCCTAGACCATAGAGGACGACATTTAGTTCGTAGCAAGTGTATGTTGATATTTGGTCAAGGATCTGCAAATCCTTTTCAAGCTTAGTGAATTAAGCGGCAAACAATAAGAGATGAAGCTTGCAAGTAAAATTTAAACTACATAAAAAGATTCAAGGTATTTTTCATTTTTAAACTATTTTCTTGGATTCTTCTAAATATTGTAACTATTTACACAATGAAAACTGGACAAATCAATATCATTTAGTGGTTGTTTAGTTTACTATGAGGTCATACAAGAAAGGCATGACTAGCACATGTCGAACTGTGTCAGCCTCCTCTAGAACTACAACAAAATGCACATTACCGTAGTACCTTACTAAACCTTGTTTTTAAATTTCAAATTATTATTTTATCAGTAAGTAGATAGAAAAATAAGATCACTTATTTTGTTTAATGCTTCAAAATTGAATATTAAATAACGGCATTTATTTGTTGCTTAGGCACGGAACATAAGGTCTATGGGAATAAAGCGCCCGGAAAACAGAGAAACGGGGACTAGATGTATCAGACAGTTCAAACATCACAAAAAGCTAGGCAACCGACAGCGCTACGACAACACGCAAGTTTGTTACTAACTAATGTACACCATCCGTTGGCAGAACATGCATTTTCATGGTTCTTTATTTCTGCATATTTACCTCACACAATTCACGCTCCCAACAAAATTTGCATGCTGACTGGCGAACCCTCTCGCAGCGGTATCGAATTTTCTGTGGATTAAACTTGAATGGATTTCACGTGTACAAATTTATTTTTCGGTCCCAAAGCACCATCTCCCTTTCCTAACTCCAGCCCTAGTTGTGGAACTACGCAAATCGAACGTCTGCTAAGTTTGTTTTGCGTGGAAGTGCAGATTTTGTAATTAAGTCGGGTGAAATACGAGTTCCTTGGGACTTTGGGATAAATGTTAACGTCACAATGTGAGCACTTTTAGAAGGCGACCGACACTCTTGCATCCAGATTTTCGGGCGCCATAATTTCTAATTCACACGAAGATAAATAATATTCCAGTGAAGTAAATAGTGATCGAAAGCATATGGATCAATATAATATCCAATGAGATACTGAGATACGATTCGCGCGGCAGCAGAAACATTGAAATTTGAGAATACGAAGGAATGGAATGTTTGCAGAAATAGTGAAGGCTGCTGTGCAAGAGCGCAAGAGTGCGTCTATTGAACGAAACATATATGCGGTAATCTAAAATTTACGGCGTTTGAATTTACCGCGCTACTCTTCTAAACTCGATGAGATATGGCAACATCACCCCTAGCACATGTAGGATTGTGCAAGTTTTTAGAAGCTTTTGCGCATGCGCATCTGGTGTGACATAATTGCGTTATGGATAAAATACATTTGATTTGTGCACAGCTGAAGACATGTTCATCTTTATAATACATATCTCAGCTACAAGTTGACGTAAATGCTACGAGGTAGAAGAAAGCTAGAGTAAAAGCTTCATTCGTGTGCGCTGCGAGAGTGCGGAAGTTGGGACCCCTCGATCGGTTTTCTTTTTGGCATAAATCCCTCCAGAGGTCCCATACTAAACAGTAATGCCAATTCACTTACCTACTATATATACAGTGAAATTTAGATCTGACGTTCGTATATTTTGTATACATTTAGAAAAACCTATTTTATTTAATATATTGGGTTTCTGAATGCATATATATATATTTATTTGGTATAACAGCAGAAGACTAGACTAAATTATCAGGATACAAGAGCTGCAAAGGAATAGGGCCTCCCAAACCTCATCTGCTGATTGAAAGGGAGATAAAATCTAATAAGTGCGATTGCAACGTAAGAAATACTCTGTATTGTTTTCTGTTTGATTTTCAGCCCGGAAATTATTTCATGGAGTACTCGGGTGTTTGAGATCTCGTACAATTGTACGAACAAATAAAAAAGCACTAATACCGCCATTTATTATTAATTTGTTTATTTATTGTTGAGAGCAACTACAATTCTGCCAGTTCTTCAACTCTTCATAGTGATAACTGTTATGCAGTAGATCTATTTGATATTTTCAGAGCTATCGGAATCTAAAATGCTGTGAACAACACATATGTATACTCACGAGCCGCCACAGGCAAGGATGTCAAACGATTCCTAACAATCAGGCTGCTACGGCCTCATCGACCAAGAATCAACAAATTAAAATTAGAAAAACGTGTGCTGTACTTCATACATTATACCTAGACCAGTTATAAATATATCTAGGAATTTTACGTGCTGTATCTTAATATTTTTTGGCTAACATTGAGTTATCTTGGGGAAAAAATATATCAAAACACATAACCGCGGTTTGGTTACAAATTTTTACAATTTCAGCACTTTTTGTTCTTTTCTCCTAGAGTTCGCTCCTTTGATGTCATTGTTCTATGAAAATTAAAAATGTATGTTTACATAAATGACAAAAAAACCTGCGTAGTAGATAAAAGTGAAAGCTGAAGAAGAGTTTAGATAAAATTCCTGAGATTGAGTGTGTCGCAACAAACATTTTTGCAGCTTTTAATGACGACCTCTCTTACTACATTTGGCACCACAGACATTTGGACACTGATAATACTTGAAATGAAATTATGTTTGGCAAAGAAAATGTGTGAAGGAAACGTTCCAGGCATAAATTTAGACCCATCCGGCATTTGCCACTTATAAGGACTGAGAAAAGTCTAAAAAAAGTCACGGAGGACAGTCCTGGAAGCTGAAACCCACACCTTCCAAATGCGAACCATCTCGCTTTGTGCAACAAGGATCTGCATTATCAACTACAAATAAAATATGCACCACTTGTAGTAACTGTTGGCATGTTGTTCTTTTGTGCATACAAGTGTCTAATAATTTGTTTTAATAAATGATCCGGATCAGAGGCTTTTATAGCAATGTGCTCCGATATACGAGTAAATTATTGTTCACAATAAATCAAGTAATTGACTTTGGTACCTATTGTAATGAATATATACATTTACAATTTGTACTTTTTGAAGTAAATTAAGGCATGCACCTGCTGACCAATATTTTGCACCTAAAGTTCCTAACTCTGGTTATAAATACAATTTTACTTGTCTACCAATATGTAAGCATAAACGTTTCTGTAACCTGTCGAGTACATAAGATTACTGCTTTTTTAGTTTATAAAGTTAGAATGCAAACGGCACAGCTTTGATTTCCTTCTGAAACAGAGAGCTTCTTAGGATTGAAAAACTTCTGCTCTGAGTTCAAAACCGCGTATGTGATGGTCTTCACTCTAATGCTGCGGAATACAATACCTAGCACGAACACCGGTTGCTACCCATAACCTAGACTGAGGAGTTTGGATCTCACTTCGACATGTTCATCAAGAGCGTCATTGCCTACTTCCTACACTAAAATGATTTAAATCAATTGTGTTCATGTAGAGGTTTTGAAAAGCCTAAACAACTACACAAATCACAAAATTCCTCTCACAAATTAGTAGTCTATGTTTATTAATTGATATATTTTGGACTTTTTCATAAGTTGAATAGTGTTTATTTGAGATGCTCCATATGTCAAACGTGTTCATCTGCAGTTTGTTTTAACATTTTAAAATATACAGAATACAAATGGAGAAAATATTTAAGCATATCTGAAAATGTATTTTTAGTGTGTATTTGGTATTTTTAGTGATGTCTTTTTCTGTTTATTAGCAATTTGTATAGCACTAACAACTGGTGGTGGTGGTGGTGGTGGTGCTGGTGGTGGTGGTGGTATGAGTTATGTAACCAATTGGCCCATAAAATACTATTTCAGGATTTCCGCTGGGCAAAAGCGGAGCACACGTACCAAGTTGTACAATTTTGACAATTTAATCACCAATAGGTGCCACAAAATTAAAAGAAAAGAAAAAAATCTAACAATCTTTCTATATCATAAATATCGTACCACGAGCTTAATTTTATAGATGTAAATATGCAGAAGCGTGACAAGTTAAGAAGCTTTCATCCCGTATTACAAAAAGTTCTCCGTGGATAATACTGCATAAACTGTTTTGAAGGAATTCTAAGAGAATTCTAATTTCCCGCTTTGTACTCGCACACAATAATTTATTAATGCTATTGCGAAGGTAGTTAACACATATATGTTTGGGTCCAAGAAATAATATCTGCTAACATTCGATATGCATTATTTGTGGTCTAGTTCTACAGCTGCTCAGCATTTCCATAATTGAGGAAAAATTCACTTTGTGAATCACAGAGGTTTAAAACTGTCTTTAAGTTTTAAATACTGCTGGTAAACACCACTCAAGCATTGGTGTATGCAGAGGCAAGATTTTGTGTAGAATATTCGCATTAATAATTAATTAGTGGTGCTTTTGTTAACCATTAACTTCGCGATAATTTTCGGTCAGAATTATTCACTAATTACGTAATAGAAATAAAAATTGATAGACAAATAAAGTAGCATTAGTATTAAAACGTCTTGTTTCCAAATTTATTTCATATCAATACCATGAACGTAGTCAAATATCACGTATCAGGCATCAAGTTTTGACAGTTCCGTTTTACACAATATCTAGTCCTTTTAGCTAAGTTACACTAGAACAAAATCTCTCTTTGTCAGCATTTGATATCGCTAGCCAATGAAACTGCAGGCTCTTTTAAAAAATTGTGGTAATATTCATCTTTTGCTTTAATTGCCAAGAGTGTTGTTACTGCCTGAACTTCGAAACTGTTTCCGTATCCACCACGCTGTTACGGCTGTTCAAGAATGGCACAAAGTTCTTTGTAACAAAGAAGCAAATATGAATTTATACGAGTACGATTAGTTTTAACTGTATTTAGTAGGATAAATGTTGACATTACATTCTTAAATCACCTATAATATTAGCATTCTTAGCCTTGAAAACTTAAACACATGACCCAAATATTTTTTGTTATTATATCATCAGTTTATTTTGCAATAATAATGTCCAATTTATAGTCATACAACAGCAATTTTTATCTTTAAATTTGAGATCCATGCGTTCTGCAAGTGCACTTAATCTGCATCCAAAGTGGCCACTCTCTAATATTTCACATTTGGCTTTTAGCAAGTTAATTCTGACAAAACAAGGTGAGCTGTAGATGAAATTACAATACTGGATCTGTTACCAATTTGCAATTTTCAGAAGTAAGAGATTTTCATGCTTCATTCCTTATTTTAGTAATTGCTAACTTCTTTTCGTTGAAATTCCAAAATTGTTTCATAATTTCTAGCTCCGTGATATGAAGATTCAAAGTTAATTTGTTTTATTGTTGTAACCTGAAATAAATTCATATTTTTTATGCATTTGTTGCTAAAAATATATATATATATTATTCTTGAAAATATGAAAAATTCGCAAAAACTGCAATCCTTTAGATCATTTTCAGAACACACATACATTGTTTTTGTAATCTAGCAAGTTTCTCATTTATCCTTAAAAACTTTTGCCTCTGCTTATGCGGTAGTATGAAAGCAATTCTGTGTTATTTCTCAACCTTGAGAATCGCTGGACGAAGTGCTCTGTGATACGGTTATGAAGAGGGGAGAATAGTTTGAAATCACACTCTTATGTTTGTGCAAGACGGTTCATCTCTCTTCGTACGCGACAAGAAAAGAGCGTATCTGGAGCTAATGACGTCTAAATGCTATTCTCTCCCACACCCTAAACTCTGCAAGTGACATATCCCATTTTATGGACGGTTTCATGACTGTGAAATCCTACAAGTATTTTTTCCTTCTATGTCTCCCTTCCAGAAGGTTCTGGAATTGAAACCTACTAAGTTTAGAGCCCGTTGTATAATTAATTTAACCCCAGTGGAATTCAACCACTCAACTGTTGTGACGTATGCAAGACAAACTTGCTCATTCAACCTTCCGCTTCTTGATTGGACAGGCAAGTTTTACCCAGAAACAGAACAAACAAAGCTTGGTTCTTTCTGTGGAGAAGACCCAGTGGTATGCATCGCAGGAGATCTCAACGCGAAACATGCCCTCTGGCACAGCCGCACCAACAACCCCCGAGGCCGCGGGCTCTACCGCCTCATCAGCGGCAACCCCGCCCTCGTCGCGCACGGACCGAGAGGACCTACGTGTCATCCGGCTCGCGGCAGACCGGATGTTCTTGACATCATAATCACCAAGAACACACCATTTCATCTAGACCTCTCGGCGGTCAACGAGTTGGACTCCGACCATGACCCTGTCGTGGTGGATACAACCGAGACCGTAACAGCTCTGGTAACACCAGACTGGATAAATGAGATCGACTGGGACGCAGCCGTCCTAGACCTAAACCAAACCGTGGACCCGCGACCGCGCATCGACTCCATCGAAGCGCTGGAAGCGGCAGCCACGGCCTTCTCCCGCCAACTCCTGAATGTGGTACGCGCGCATACCTACCGCATCCCATCTAACAAACCTAACCCGAGAACCATACCGAATGAACTCCGGCAGCTGCTAAAAGCCAAGGCAACCGTACGGAAGCTATGGCAGCGCTTCCGCCATCCCAGGATCCAAGCAGTGTACCAGCGGTTAAAATCCCTGGCAAGGCGCCTGCTTCGCGCGCACCGCAAAGCGGCCTGGGAACACACAATGGCACATATAAACCTGGAAGAGAAACAACCCTGGAGGATCATCCGATCCCTCAGGAAAGACAAAAGTCAGTTTCAGCATCCCATCCATGGCTCCCGTGGGAGACTCTCTTTTGAGCCCCAGGATAAAGCCACGGATTTCGCAGATTATCTGGAGTCCCAATTCGAACCCCGTGAAGACCCCCAGGATGAGGACTTTACTGAGCTCGTGGAAGCGACGGTAGACTACCTCTATGAGGAGCCCCCGCCGCCCCATGAGGAGATCCGCATTCCTATAGTCACCCCGAAAGAGGTGGCTTCCCAACTCAACCACCTAAAACCTAACAAAGCCCCTGGACATGACGGCGTTACGGCGCCTATGCTCCAGCACCTACCCAGAAAGGCCGTAATCCACCTGACGCGGATTTACAATGCATGCCTGCACCTACGTCACTTTCCAACGTGTTGGAAGGAGGCGCGGGTGGTATGCATTTTGAAACCCGGCAAGGACCCGGTCTTCCCGTCAAGCTACAGATCTATTAGCTTACTTCCGATCGTCTCGAAAGTATTCGAGCGGTTACTCCTACCTCGCCTCACCCCTCTCTTCGAAGAGAGACTCCTACTCCCGGATCATCAGTTTGGTTTCCGTACTGGACATTCCACAACCCTGCAGTTGCTGCGACTGGCTGAGAAGGCTGCCCTGGGCTTCCAGGACAACTTCAAAACAGTCGCGGTGCTCTTGGACGTGGAAAAGGCCTTCGCCACCACGTGGCATCAGGGACTTTTGTACAAGCTCAAGAACGCAGAAATTCCTCCCCCCTACCTTCACCTGCTTAGTAGCTTCCTTCGGGACCGCACTTTCAGGGTGAGGGTGGAGGGGAGGCATTCCACAGTCAGACCCATAGCGGCGGGAGTGCCGGAAGGCAGCGTGCTGTCGCCGTTACTCTTTGCTGCCTACATGTCCGACTTCCCCACAGAACCCAGTACAGTTACGTGCCAGTATGCCGACGATGTCCTCATAATGGCGCGTAACAAGAACGACCGATATTGCTTCCCCCCGCTACAGAGACAGCTCCAGGCCATAGGCAGATGGAGTGAACAGTGGCGGATGGCCATCAGCCCGCAGAAGAGCTCAGCTCTACTGCTGGCTAAAGTCCGTGGCTGGCGACCGGAGAGGTCGCTGAGGTTGCGGCGGCGGCGGATCCCCTGGGTCCGCTCCGCCAAATACCTCGGAGTCCTCCTCGACCGCGGCCTTACTTTCACTCCACATGTCAGGGAGAAGGTCGGCTTGGGACACGCTGCCCTGCGGCAGTTGTTTCCCATCTTCCGCTCCACCATGCCTACACACCTTAAACTGCGGCTGTACCGCGCAGTCATCCCGCCCCTGATGCTGTACGGCTGTGAGGTCTGGGGTTCGGTGGCTCGTTCCACCATCCGCAGGCTGCAGGCCGTGCAGAACAGGGCATTGAGGATGATATACGGCACAGACCGCAGATTCCCGTCCCACATTCTCCATTCCCACTCCGGAATCCCCTACATAGTGGACGTTGTGCGAGAAAGAGCTCGCACAATATACACTAAACTTGCTCCCCACCCAAATCCCCAGGTGAACACTCTCGGTCTTTACGACCACACGCTACCAAGGAGACGCGTAAGCTACCGCCTTCCCAAGGACGCCTTGGGATGGTAGTTTTCCGGCCGCCTCTCCCTTTATTGTCTACCCGCCAAGTTAAGCAGCATCGGGCATGGTCACGACTCGGACGGGTGACCATCCAGTCGTACTCCGACCAGATCTGCAACACTGGCTTCCCCCACCCCGTACCTATATCCCTTCATGTCTCCCCGCTAGCCGGCACTGCTTTCCTTGACAGCCCGCAAGCGGCTGGCCAAGGTAAGCAGCATCGGGCCTGGTCCCTCTCTGGGTGGGTGGCCACTCGGATAGGTAAGCCAGCCCGCGCCGGCTGCACAGAGGGAACACCCTGCCCAATTACTTTGACATGACAAAAAACGCTTGCATATGACTACATCTACTATATCACACGGGTAAATCCGCAAGAAAAGCGGATAGGTACCGTGGTGATTTGCCCCCGCCCGAGTACACTCGGGCGACTAGTTCCTGCTCCTGGCTCCTGGCTCCTGTGGAGAAGAAAGAGAGTAGGGAACTGCAGTGATTTATGGGAACATTTCGTCACTTCCGGAAACCAGGAGAAGTAACATACCGTTTTAGAAAGAGACGTAAATACAACTCGGAACGTTGCGTGCTCAACTTACCCGGCAAACGCGAAATTAATGCATGGATAAAGGTAGCCCAGATATCGATTTGGTTTACACGTGTGCTGAAATTAAAGTGTTAACTATCTAGTTTACACTCCGTCAAACAAAAGAGCTTGCGATGAGTTCATTACAGGTCGCACTTTCGTGAACCCTCGTCTTTCTCAAAGTTTCTAATTTATCTCTCAACCACAATTGCGGAAGTAGTGTGAAATTGCTTGTCCTTACAACTTTTCTCAAACTCACTTTCTGAGATCTCTTGACTCAATTTTCGAAGAAGTGTAATAGAGAATAAACACGATGTATTATGCATTACAGTTATTTTAAAAATGTATTAATCGTTTGTTATAAACAAACAAATGCTTTAAAATAGTCTTTAAATCGACTTTGGGCAAAATGTTACTATTTTGGGAGCGTAGGCCTTTGTCTTTTGTCTTTTTTTTTATTATTATTACACCTCTCACAAACCAACCCAATACACCCTGTGAGCAGCATAACGCAGAAACGAAAGTCGGACGGTAACATCAAACGTGATATTTAAGTTCAGTTTCTTCCGAGGATGCGGCAAGGAGATTGCAGGAAAATCCCCCATCCCAAATACCCTTACATGGAATATTTTTATAAATGTTTGACTTCCCTAAAAATGGCACTAACGATTTTCGTTAAGATACCAATCTTTAACATATTTACATTACAAATAAAAGTGTATCTGAATTTTCTGGGAAAAGGCTCTGAAGCTCTGTTCAATCGGAATACTTTTGCATGACTGATAAACCATAAGAAATAGACAAAATCGCACCATACAAGTGTAGATATCGTTAAACCATACAATTTATGTATTTTATTTGTTTTATTCTATTTTATTATTTTCTGAGATAACCTTTTCCGAGATATTCCTTGGTTTAAATTTTTCAATACGTACCCATTTTTCAAATGGAAAATCATCATTCGCAAAGAACTGTAAAGATAACGAAATTTCACTGTCATCTCTTAGCAACCAGCTTTTAAAATATCTAACTATTGCATTAAGCTCCTTGTACACGATCAAATGTTTGTCTATTTCAACACTTTACAAGACTTTCCAAGAGTTGTCAAAGCTTCACAAGTTTTCTTGTCAAATAGCTTCCATTACTTTTAAAAACCTTGAAAGTCTTGAAAGCAAATAAGAGTATGGTCTAAATAGTCAAAGATTTTATGGCTTTGGACAATGACATGCGAGCATTTAGAAGTGTGTCACGAAATCTGCAACATGGCTGAAAGCGAAAAGTAAACAAAAATGGCTACCTCTCAAAGCCTGCGAGCTGATAGATGTATACATTTTACGAAAGCTGGCCATGTCTATACCATAAGCGCTCCGTGTATCACAACATTACATGGCACATGAAATTGTCGAGCAGATTTCCAGAGAATACAATACTGCAATTTTTAAAGCGTAGTTAACTTATCAATTCGTGCTATTTCTACTGCATTCGTAATCTGTTGTTCTGGGCGGTTTATATGCGAAAGTTCCATGTAATTACATAAAGAATAATATTTAATTACAAATTTTTATGGCATGACGCTAACACTACGTGCCAAATTACCAGTGTGTTCTAAAGGGGTTTAATTTGGCAAAAATAGTGTAAATCCGGCATTTATGGTATTATTAACTCTAGCCAAACCTTGTCCAAAGTTCTCAAATATTTTTAAACATGTGGCAATTTATCTTGGAAAATTTGGAATAGAAAATCAAATTTAATCATGTACAAAGAACTTTAGTATAGTGCATTCCCTTCATTTCTCTTGCACCTACAAGGAAATAAACGATGCAAATATTTCTTTACTGTTTATCTTGATTAGCATGGAGTCCATAGAAGAATATGTTTTTTTAACAATTTTTTTTTTGTAGTGTTTAACGCCCGCTTTAACTACTTATGGCACCGCAGGCGGTGACACTGGTGATACTTGAATGATGATGGAGCACCGGTGGAATGCGATGGCAGGGGAAACCGGAGTACCCGGAGAAAACCCGCCCCAGCGCCGCTTTGTCCACCACAAATCTCACATGCGGTCGCTTGGGATCGAACCCCGGCCGTCTAGGTGAGAGGCAAGTGGTCTAACCACTCGGTCACGGCGCGGCCATTTTTTTTTAACTATAATTTGTTGCAGAATAGGTAGGGAAAATCATGTGAAGAACACATTAGACTTTTTATCCTTTTTGTTTTTCTCCCAAAATGTGCGTCTCCAGTGATACTGGGGTCGAATGCAGCATTTCCACTACTAGGGGGGAAAAAAAAAACAAGAAAAAAAAAAACTTTTTATGTTTGTTCATGTCGCCAGAAACACGTGATTATGGTGGTCTATATAACTAACTTCTTATTTTCGCGCTTTAGTAAGGTCTGGTGGCAGTTCCGCGACAGTGATTTCTTAGACAAGGAATAAATCTTCTGAACTATACACAACTTGTCTGAGGAACGCGTGTAACTCCTGAAATAACTGTTTGAATGATAGAGCTTCATGCGGGAACATGTGTTTCTATTTCTGTGCTGTCAAGTTAAGAACCTCCGATTTACACCAATTTTGTCAAATGCATTCTAAGTAGTTATGAAAATAAAATATAATATAAGAACGTACTGGTATGCAATTTAAACGAATATTTATGAAGCACTTATGTATGTAATGAAGTATGTTTTTAGGAGTTGTAGGGCGTTTTTATCAATCTATGCAGGCTGTGTCATTTGACCATGCAGTTCTGCACAAAGACTTACTCTTATGTGTAGAAATTATAACTAAATCTTCATTTGCCTGTTATGTTCCTTTCTTTAGAAACATAGACTTTGTATAGATACGAGGACCGTTTTTTTTTTCAACCTCCGATAGGCTATAAATAAATTTATTTATTTTATTACTAAAAGTTTTGTACACTTATGGTTTCTTTTCAACATAATCACCGAAAATATTGAGACATTTATCGTACCTGCACAAGCTTTGCAATACCCGCTTCAAAAAATGTTGTCACCGATGATTTCAAATGAGCATTGAGTTGTTTTGAAGATCTTCGTACTTTACGACGTTTGCGGAGAACCATTCATAACAAACGAAGAGGAATTGTGTTGATTCATGACAACGCTCATCCACACACTGCTGGCACAACCCATCGGTACCTTGAACAGTTTGAATGGGACATTTTCGATCTCCGCCGTGCAGTCCTGAAACTGAAGTCGTGGCTAGGAGGGCAGCACTTTCAAACTAACGAAGATCTTCAAAACAACGTCGATGCTCATTTGAAAGCATTGGCAGCAACATTTTTTGAAGTGGGCATTGCGAAGTTTGTGCACATGTACGATAAATGTCTCAATCTTTCCGGTGATTATGTTGACAAGTAACTATAAGTGTAAAAAACTTTTAGTAATAAAATAATTGTTTTCTATGAACTTGTCTTTTATTTATAGCACATCGGAGGCAGAAAAAAAAAGGCCCTCGTATTTCATTCTTACTGAAGTAATGCATACTAATGTTTTTATTTATTTATTTTTTATTTTTTAGTTTAACCTCCTTTAATCTGGGAGGTCATGTTGGACGATGAATAAAATAGGGGGAAATGATGCTCACATGAGCCTGGGATCCATGACGCTTGAAGAATCTTGACATTCGTCTTCTCAGAATAAGGAAAAATCTCGGAAAATCTAATCCTGGTTACGCTCCCTAACCGAGATTCGAATTCAGTACCCTTTGAATGCAAGGCAGTCACGCTACCCACCCCCATACATATAGGCAGCTGCACCAGTTTTATAGTGACAATTACAAATTTTCATAGCGTGTGGCTTTTTATAGTTAAGGGCTTACTACGGTTTCTTTTTACAATAAAGAGAACTTTTACAAGGATTTTGCTTATTGGATTATTTTGTTGTAGACAGCAATTAATTCATATTATTCATTACCATGATGGTGTTATTAGTATTATAATTAATATCTTACAGTCTCAGTCAAAGAATCATTGTTGTCAACGTGCCTGGGGAAGCTTGTAAAAGCGTTATTTCGTTCCTACGTTAGCAGTTGCGTTGTTTCATATAGCAATAAAATACCAATGGCTACTTTGAATTAGCACAATAAAGATTACGGTAAATGGTCAACTACGAAAACACTATTGCTCTGTGACCGAGAAATCCATCAGTTTTGTATTAATTGATTGCTTTACTCATTGATACAGCTTTATTGTTTTCTACTTCCCACCTAAAAAGACTAGACTTGCTTCATTGCAAACGCAATAATAACCTGTTTAACAATAATAATTCATAGACTCATAAATAATTACAAACCAACTGGAAATGTAAAACGAATTGACGAGAAAAAAGATCTGATATTTTAATTCACCTGATTTTCTCTACAGTATATCTTTAGGGGTACAAATTATTCTTACAAAGCTTATCTTTCTATCTACTTTAGTTTAATCGAGATAAAACTGTACAGGTATAGAAACGAAGAAAATACCGATTTTCAAACGTTTTAGGTACTAAACGCTATATACTGTCCTTACAATTACATACCTACTGTTTCCATGTAATCGCGAAAAACAATTGAACATCGAAAAGTCTTCAAAAGATTGACTAAATATTGAACAATTCAAAGTATTAATAATAAATATCCGGGAAATGATTTACGGCATAATAAAGTGTGTGTTTTTGTGTAGTACGTATTCATCTATCGTTAATTGTTTACCATTTATATAAGACTAGACAAAATTTATTCCGAATGAAAATAGCTTCACAGATTATTCCGAAACAGTGAAGATATACGCGTACATTTAATTTGTCATATTATGTTGGAAGATACTGAACTGAAATGCCAACTTTTGTATTTGACCGACTTTTAGTATTTTATTTATGCTGTTCACAGACACATACACACACACACACACACACACACACACACACACACACACACACACACACATTCAAAACTTGCACGAATTTTTGGGTAGAATGCAATACTTCCCCTATTTAGTATCCACATCTACTAGTAAAGAAAATAAAAACATTTAAACAAGCAAATACGAACTAAGTGCAACTTAAAACAATATCGTTTACAGTTATACTCCATTAAGAGAATAGGGTATTTAGTCATTTAACAAACAGAAGATGGCTATTTTATATTTCTATACTGTTCTGCCATGTCAAAATGTGTTTTGAGTGGTAAATGATTGTGCCTACTTCAATTCTTATGATTATTGATAGTGCCTATTTTGAACTTTCTGTAGAGCTCATTTGCCTGCACATTTTGTAGTGTTTAGCGCCTATTGCGTCATGTTCTATGATCTTAGAAGATCTTATTGCCACATTAATGTTACAGATGGAATTGGGATTTTTTAGTGAAAGTAGATCGAAAATAAAAATACCCGTCAAGGCTTTCTCTCCTATTAGCCCAAGATTGACAAATATTTACAGATTAGAATGATTCACTAATAATATTTATTTTGTGTATTATATATATATATATATATATATATATATATATATATCATATATAGGTGTTTATGAAACATTAAACTGGTGAGCTTACAAAAATAAGCAATTATCTCCAGGATTTTTTGTTTTCTTTCTTTTCTTTGAGGCATCTATCGCTGGAGTAAAAATAAAACATGTTTACGGCCAATATTCTTCAAAATCTTCAGCTATAAAGTTAAGCCATCTTTTCTTTTATTTGATACTAACCATTTTAACCTCAACGGACTTGATGCCAACGTCGAGAAAGAAGTTACTATCAGATCATAGTAACTTAAATGAAAGTTCAGTCCATGCAAAATACGCTGGCGAAAAAGCACACGAAATGGTGAGCAATGTAAGCGGTAAAAGCTGATAAAAACTTCAGTGTGACTACCGGCCTCAAGGAATTTGAACTCGGTATCTAATGCAACATTGCTATGGAGTAAATGCTGCTAATATTCGAAAAAAACATTACATAGAAGAATATATGGGCCGATCAAACTGAATGAAATATGGAGAAATAGATATACCAAAGAACAATATGACACGTATAAGACTGGAGATTGTGATGGCAGAACATGCTCAAAGAATGGATTCTCCTGCTTACTGTATTGAGTTTTACCAAAAAGCCCCTGTGACGATGCCCTTATGAGTACTGGACTTCTCCCATCACATTCATACACCTCGAGCACCTTCATCAGTTCTATTCTAGGCTAAGGTTTGTTACTGAGAACTGAACTTATTGTGCATATATTTCACATTTAGGAAAAAAGTTGGTTTTCTTTGCGATTAAAAAGTGGTTGGTTTACTTTTAGAACCAGTTGAAAAATGCAATACCACAGCCGAAAGTTGAACACGGTTCTTCCAATAAAACACATGATTTAACATTGCCAATAGAATAATATTAAAATGTGTTGTTAAAAAGGAAGTTCCGGCAACTGCTTCAGTCAAACTTGCCTGCTTCAGAAACTGAAATGACGCTGATGCCTAGGCAAGTTATGGCCATTATAGCCCCCAATATTGTAAGCACTTTATAATCATGTTTCCAGCCAAGACAAGAGCGTAGGATAACACAAACAAAACTTATTTCTAGCAAGGTATCCAAAACGCTCAGCAAAAGAGAACTGTAAGCTAAAAAGCTTAACATTGCTTAAACCTCTACCGTTTAATACACAAACCGCCCACTTCAGGGAACATAAATAAATAATACACACATCAGAAGAGTTTCGTGTTTCATGCTTTATTATCTCTCGTGTTTTTTGAAAGCCTTGTCACGTTATTTAGCTTCATACATTAAATAATATACTTGTAGCTTTCACTCATATATTCCCCCCTTTTTTTTTTTCTCCGCTCTTCATGCCAGTCGATCATAAAATGACTCTTAATGTATTCATACTTTTGTTTTGCTTGTACATTACAACTTTGTATTCTTTTGTCGTAAATGGGTTTATATGTCGAAGTCACGTAATGTTCTATTACTGTGTATCAATTCCGTATGAACAAATTTGTACGCTTTACTATATTTGTTAGTTTCATTATGGAAGCATAATCAAATATAAATCCGATAAAACTTGAAAGTCGTAGCAGACGATGAATTGACAAATTGTACATAAATCAGGTAATATCGAAATTTCAGATTTTGCAGATAGCATTTAAACCAAAATGTTACCTCTTTATCACACCGAGCGAGGCACTTACGTGATAACATGCGAGACTCACATCCGGGAGATTCCGGTGCCCGCCAATTCTGACCACTTTTTATGCGGCTGAATGACTCGATGTTGAACAGGTGGTGCAGAAGCTTTGCATTGGAACCTCTTCCTGGCCCTACCAGCTGGCAGACTTTTGAGCCTCCACTACTGAGTCGAGTTTCCCATGCCACGGAAGGGGGAAGCTTCTGAGCAGCCCTCTAGGGACGCCTCTGAGGTCGGTGGTCAAGCCAGCAATACTTAATTAACTCTGCGCGTATCTGTCGACTGCGCCCGCCTACATGTCTTGCAGTCCATACGTTTCTTGCGGCTCTTTCATCTCATCCGTTCCTCCCGGGGGTGCATGACGTGTGATCCGTTAGGGATGGAGGTGGTACGTGCCCGCTCCTTAATATATGAAACTGTACGGAAAATACTCTACCAGTTTTACTATAATCTTAACTTTTCTATCACGCTAAATTGTGAAAATGCTAAAATTTGGGCATATTTGGAATATTCTGAAGCCAAGAATTCTAACATACATAATATTAATATTCAATCTAGGTATAACATCGAATCAAATTGCAATAACTTCAAACACCTGTTGACTTCGATTTCTAATCACTTAAAACATATCCACATAGAGTGAACATATGTCGTCATCGTTCATTAAGAACATGTTTTAAAGCTGAAGTAATATCCGTACACTGTATGTCTCTAACTTGAGAGAAATTTGTTTCAGGGATTTTCTTCCTTAAATCTGAAAGTCGATAAGACGAATCACCCGTTTACTATAACGACAACTGTGAGATATATCACTCCTGCTTGAGATAAAATGTCCCTGTTTTATGGGCTATTCATAATGTTGGTAACGGGGGAGAGGAATATAAACGAAATTTACGAGGGGAGAATATAGCCAAGTCCAGTATTGCTCAGGGCAACATTTCGTGGAAGTGTCAGACATGTCCTCGCGAGAATCTTTAACATTCTACCCAGAAATGTGAGCTAGATTGCATGGCATCTACATCTATTAATATATCCTGCTAATTTTAAAGTGAGGCACAAATATCTTTAAATACCGTCAACAAATTTCAGTAGTAGAAATAAACTAGATTATCTTGATACAATTTAAAAATATTGTTGTTCACTACACATCTCCTTTCGAGAAAGTATTCAGAATGACTGTTCCCTAATTGTAAGTGGGATTTTGCTCATATTGCATATTCGTTTGGGATCCTTCCAGGAAGTAGGTCTAGTCGTCTAGGTGCTAGGTGAGACGACGTTCCGCCAAGGTTTGTAAAAGTATTTCTGAAACATCATGTATGTATATATGTATGCATGTATGTATGTATGTATGTATGTATGTATGTATGTATGTATGTATGTATGTGTGTATGTGTGTATGTATGTATGTATGTATGTATGGATGGATGCATGTATGTATGTATGTATGTACGTACGTAGTTATGGATGGATGGATGGATGGATGGATGGATGGATGGATGGCTGGGTGGATGGATGGATGGATGGATGGATGGATGGATGGATGGATGGATGGATGGATGTATGTATGTATGTATGTGTACTATATAAATAAAAATCTTAATAACCACTTTTAATATATAATGAAACTTTTACCATGCAAAGGGTAATTTAGGTTGGGCTGATATCTTGAAAATCTTAATGCCGCATCATTGAAGATGTTAAATTCCAAATTTGGAATTAATCGAATTCGATTTTTGAACTATGCTGTACACACAGACAAGCAGAAAGACACACACGAACACCCCTTTTTCTTCTTCTTCTTCTTCTTCTTCTTCTTCTTCTCTTTCTCCCTAAATAGTGATTCTTTTTATTCATGGATCTTAATGAACATTTCCGGTGATATATGGGATGTTTCAAAACGACACTAAACGAAGATGTGGACATTGTTGGTCATACCGTACGTGATACGTGAATATTGTTTTCAGCTCTAAATTCGGCACATACAAAAGCTGCCATAAAATCACCATGGGTTAGGCAGTCCTACATAACCAAATGGCACGTGCCTGGCCCACTCCAAGAGAGATGCCGTTTGGTAGCGAAGGTCCAAGTCGCGTGGTTTAGGGGGTGGTTTGATAGACCCGCCGGCGCGGCACTGGTTACCTTAGTAATGGAAAGCGTAGCTTGTGGATTTTGTTATGTGTTTCGTATAACCGTTCTGAGGTTGTTTACGTGGCGTATGACATCCGTTGTTCCTTCTCTGCCTGATCCCAAATGTGTGCGATTTTTAAACACACATAAAACTTTAAATAGAGTTTGAAAGTTGCGACATCAAGTTTCGGATAAGTAAAAGTGTAAACTAATTGACTGCTATGTTCGTTTGGTGTCGTTTTGAAACAGCCTGTATAAAACTTTTGGGTGGAGTGCAACAGTTCCTCTACTTACTATAGGTACGCAGTGGAGAAAGTAATGGATGTTAACGGATGGCGAAAGTCATACGAATATAAAATTCCTGCTTTATAGAAGCTACTTGTGCACTTAACTCTGGATTTAGCACCGTATTAATTACATATGCTTTAATTTGTTAATTTAAAAGTCGTAAGGCGATTTTCTTATGGAATACAATTAATGAATCAGTTAATGGAACAGCGATATCTGGTTATATAAAGGTAGTAGCAGCAATAACATTTGAAGTGCTTCCTCTCTACACCTGCTGCTGGCTGTTCTAGTAGTGAGCTGTGAGATCTTTCTAATGGGTGCGATAATGGTCAAGGTAGCGGCAGACTGATAAATCCAATGTTCAAATCCCAGCCAAGTCACTGGATTTTTCAGTCTGACTCAACCTTTGCACTACATACGGCTAATGTGGAAGAAACAATTATTTAGACAGTTAAATTTACTGAAATTATTAAATGGAGACTCATTCAAATCTGTTTGGATTGAATTGGCGACTAAAAACCGAATAGTCAACTGCTCTTGAATCTATGCACGAGAAATTGTAATTATGTTGTATTAAATTTGCCAACAACTAGAGTATTAAAAACTCACAGTGTAGCTAAAAATGTTAACCGTAGTAAAACAAGTGAGATTTTCCGTGGCTCGCAGTACTACTTATCATACGGCGAACCCTCATTCGATCATCCTTGTTCCACCTAAGTGCTACCGGCTTCCGATAGCATTTTGTAACTCGAAATTATCTCTCTTGTATTAATCTTAAGTTCCGCCTACATCATGACTACCCCAAAAAATTACGGTTTAGATTGTCATATCTTCAAGATTCATTTCGTACTTCTCACTCTTTGCCTCCCTATAGTCTAGGTTTTCTTGTTTCTTTTCTAATTCCTTTCTAATTCGAATATCCTTTATTTCGAATGTATTGAACCAATGGACTTTTTGTCAACTGAGTTCACTGGAACTTCTAATTATCCTCGCTACTTTCTTTCTCCTTCTTTTATGTAGGATTTATAAGCCAGTGCCTAGGATCAGACGCCTGTTAAGGAAGAGGCTCTATATCAGAGAGAAGCTAGGATAGATGATCAGCCCGATACCTGGTATGAAAGTGGGGAAGTGGATTATATGAAATGACGACGAAATGCATCACAGAAAAGATAATTATGGAGCAACTGGTGGAAGAAATGTCGGTGGAAACTAGGATCCGGAGAAAACCCACTTACACCGTTTCGCCCACCACAAATCCCACATATGATCCGCTGGGGTGACAGCGAGCTGTCTTAACAATCGGCCTTATTGCCGTGTTTCAACTCTTAACTTGCTAATGACTCACCTGGTAAGATAATTGTAATAACCCATGCTTTTTTACTTTCTCTACTTATAATTTACAGAGAAGATATTGCACTCCACCAAAAAACTCGATACTGAGAATGCATTGGAAATACATATTTTAGGGTCCCCTATATAAATAAAAGTATTTTTAGAAAAAAGCCCATGTGTGTTACCGTGTGTTCGTGTATCTGTGAACACACAACTCAAAAACGAACATTTGTTAAAATACCAAAATTGGTATTTAAGTTTAGTATCTTCCAATGATGAGACACGAAGATTCGGGAAAATACCCCCAACCCCAACTACCCTTTACATGAAAAAAATGGCCATATTTGATATTCTCAAAATTGACCCTATTTATTTGGATTAAAATGCCGTATATTAAAGATATTTACATGATAAATAAAACATATATTTTGAATTTTCTGGGAATAGCCTCTGAAGACCTCATCATTTTGGTTAAATTTTGCATAGTTGGTAAACAAACAGACAAAAACCTGCTGTACAAGAAATGTAAATCTCGTTAAAACACAATTTTATCATATAATTTTTTCGTGGAATTGACTATTTCCGAGATATTCCTTGTTATTTATTTCAGTTTTAAAATGCTTAAGCCATTCTCATGGGGAAGTTTGTCACTTCTGATCATGCAAAGAAACGTATTTCAAGCACATAAGAGCCGATTTTTCAAAGATTTGACTTTCGCTTAGACTACTGTATCCCCTTATTCCCCTTCTTAGTTACAACAAGACAAGTAATACGACCATTTCTGATAATGTTTATCTCGATTACCATGAATTAGATAGAAGAATTTACATTATTTGTAGATCTAAATATATAAAATTATTTATGTCAGTTACTTCTCTATTTCTCTATTATTTCTCACTAACATAATTATAATTCTGGTATCAACATTTGCCATTACAATGATATAAAAGGGAAATTGATGAACACAGGAAGTTGCGTTGTTAATGATTGTGAACCCCAAAGGAGTCACATTACCGGCGATGAAGACATTGAGATAATAGCCACATCCACTGTGCAGGACCGAGTTCTTTGTGTACCCGTACAAAAGAGAGCAGATGGGGTTCTTTTATGTTACCTGACCACACAATGTGAATCTACCGCAATACATTCTGCACTGGCGTGTTTAATCGACAAGGTGATCATCGTCAAGGGAATATACTACTTTCGCTTCATAATACAGGCTTATCATGAAGCGACGAGGCAAAATAAGCAACAGCAAACATATGCACATGGTTATGAAGTCATTCACCTTATAGCAATAAGAGGGAAAATATATTGGGCCTATAGATATCTCGCTCCAACTGTTAATCGTACTCAGGCCTTCAGAACTAGGCAAATAAATAAAGATTCTCACACCAGGATGGTATTCAGGCTTAATGTCATTGGCTATTATTAAGCTTATGCACAGTAAATGTACCTCATGTAAGTTTTCGCATTATTATTCCTTTTACTTTCTCGGCCGCATTAATGCTATTTTTTTAAAAAAAAAATTGTTAACGTCTTTTAACCCGCTTGGTCATATCGGACGATGGATGAAATTGGTGAAATGCTGCTTAAATAATCTCGGGGTCCTTGGAGCATAAAGTTATTCGGAATTCATCTTCTCAGGATAAGGGGAAACCCCGAAAAACCCCTTATCCGGGTAATTTGCCCTAAGTGAGATTCGAACTCGCGATCACTTGAATGTGAGGCAGAGACGCTAACTCCACACTACCAAGACAGGCAAGAGATTGGTGTTTACGCTCCAAATTAAACCATGAAATTTTTATGCTCTTGCGTTTAAATTCTTGTTTGAATACTATTGCACAAAGTGTGAGTACAAATTTTATGTCCAAGTCAACAACACTTAACGGCCAGGAGACCCCTCCAACTTAAATAATTCTTTATATTAAAAAGCATTATGTTCAGTATTTTGTAATATCTAAATATCCAAATTGACACGTATACCGATATAATCAATAGAATGTGTCAATGCATTGAGTTTTCCGTTACCAGCATATGAATATATTTGTTCTTATTGAATTGTATGGAAGCGGTGCCATTGCCAAATGGTTAGACCGCCCAATTAAGCGGCCGGGTTCGATTCCAGTTAACCGAATGTCGGATTCGTGGTAGGTGAAGAGGGTTTTCTCCAGGTTTTTTTTCTCTCTCTCTCTCTCTCTCTCTCTCTCTCTCTCTCTATATATATATATATATATATAAAGTCATTATTTTAGAATATCATACAATTAGAAGGCCATAAATTATATTATATATATGAAATTCTTTTAAAACAACATAAAAATATAAAAGTCAGTTTTTGGAAATTTATAATATAATAATAGAAAGCTATAAAACATATTTCAAAAATAAGTTCAAGTTTAAATGTTGCATATCATATTAAAATAAACGAACACATTCCTGTTTAAAGTGTATTGATGATGTTTAAGTATACATTGTTACAGTCCATTCGTATTCTTTACTGCTAGGGCTTGTAAGAGGGGAAGGGTGCCGCTTTATGGAGGAACCTATCTTTCTCCCTCTCATCCACCTGCTGGCCGAAAAGAATGCGAAGATATATATATATATATATATATATATATATATACATATATACACACATATTTCTAACAATGAATTAGCCCATTCAGGACTTCTATTGGAAAATATTTTTTTTGTAGTGTTTAACGCCCACTTTTACTACATGGGACCACAGACGATGTCTTTTATGATACATGAATGAAGATGTAGCAGCGGTGGAATGAGATGACGCCGCTTTGTCCATCACAAATCTCACTAACGGTCGCTTGGGGTCGAACTCGGACCATATAGGTGAGATAGACGGTTGAACCATCTGCCTGAGCTCTAAGCAGATGCACTTTTTAAGTAGGGAAAATAATATATGGGTCTGAAATGAAAAGACAGCAATAATAATAACGTTTTTCTTCATATAAACGATTTTATTTCACCATTGGATAAACTCCCTTCAAATATGTCCAAATACTAAAATCAATGCAATGGATATTTTATTTGCAATGAAAAGACCGTCTGGTAAATGTGTCTCTTTCCATAGGGCATTGTACAGTTCCTGAAATGAATATGTATTGTACTCGACGCCATACCGGGGAACGATAAACGATCAGGAAACAGTGTTTAGGATTTGGAAACATATTATGTATTATATTTCATTTTAAGTACAGCCAAATTGAAGCGAAACCTGTGCTGAATTGCAGGATTAACATGCGGCAGCAATGTTTGCAGGACAATGTGTTATATAAAAGTATAATGAAAATTGTCTATGAAGTATTATATTCATGTAGCGTTTACTGAAATAAAACGTACAGCGGCATTCACAATTATTTTCTATCCAAAAGGCTAAAATAATTCCAAAACGACAATAGCAGATGTAGTTTAATAGATAAGTGCTTAATTTAAGAGAGGGAAGCCCAGGTTCAAGGATGACGAAATTTATCTAATTTATAGACCCTTAAAATAATTGCACACTGGCACTCAGGATTCCATGCAAAAGTTAAATAAAACTCAGACACGTCTTAGAATGGTTAAATGCCTCACTCATAGATGAAATAAACAGGTTTATAACAATTTGATAACAGCTTATATGCATCCCAAGCAATTTGCATTCAAAACAACTCAGAATAATGGGGTTTAATTGCCAATAAATGGTGAATTTTAGAAAGCTTGTATCATTTAGAGAAGCGTCTTACGCATATAACAGTAAGTGTAACAAACATCTGCTAATGCTGCTTATCACCTCGGTAAACAGTAGTAAAATATACAAAACTGTAGGTAGTCAACTATAAATACCTATTTTCTTAATGCAAAGCTTCATAAACGATTCCTACTCTAAGACAGTCAATGCCCGCGATAAAAACATGAACAGAATTTCCTACTGAAAAGTAGGTTTTGTATAGTGTAAATTGAGTATAGAAAGGAACAATTTTATTGCAGAAGTTATTTTTTATTTTTAGAACGAAAAATCCCCAAGAAACATTTAAAGTGAAACGTTTCCTTGGTTTCTTAGTAAACTAAGGTAAGCTGAACAATATAGGTATAAGAGAGTGTGTGTGTGTGTGTGAGAGAGAGAGAGAGAGAGAGAGAGAGAGAGAGAGAGAGAGAGAACCAACAAAACTATTTTGATATTGTAGAACTGAAAAACACTTATTTTTTATGGATATAAGCTACAAGGCATCTTGTAGCCTCGATTTCAAATTACTACAGACTTAAAATACTTTGCCGAGCTTGAATACTAAAGTATAAATATGATGAGACCACAAAACAGAGTACATTTGTACTTTTATAAGGATTGCCTATTGGCGTTTCCTTAAGAATGCCATAACTTAAGAGTTTGTGTAATGCAGAGGATTATTTTTCTGGATGGTTTGAGACAATACAACATTTACAAAACGATTAAATCGACGATCTGGGGATGAGGAATTTTCATTTTGAGATTTGCACCTATTTCTTGAACGTTGATTCCAAGAACTTTTAAATTGTATGAAAACTGTGTTGCCTTTATGTTATTAATTTACTACGGTCCAATACTTCTAAAGCTTAAAATGCCTTCTAATCTATCTATAAATCCTCAACCATTACGATACTTTTTAGTGCTATGAGATATACAGATTATACGGGTCAATAACTTAGTACACTTGCGGGAGAGGTTAAATAAACCATAAAACCAACATCCGATAATATGTCATGCCTACTCCCATTAGTTTTAGAGAAAGTTTTGCTTATTATTAGTAATACAACCAACTTTAGGAAATTACATTTCTAAGAACTAAGTGGAGGATTTACCATTAAAACGTTTTACACAATAGTACAATAATTTCATAAAGAATTCAAGAGGAGGTAAACTATTAATTAAATGCTTGTTTAAGAAAAAAAAAAATGACGTGTTATTTATGGACGCTCTTTAACTCCTCTGGCTCTCAGCGACCCATTCTAAATTGGGCGTGAAAGACCGCTTAATTTTGCTCAGAGGCCTCTCTATCACGCTTGAGGTTCTTTTACGTGCCGTAAATCTACGACACGGGACCAACGGCTTTACTTCCCTTCCGAAGGAAGCCGTGCTAAGGATTTTTACACCCGAAAAAATCCATCGTCCTCTGCCGGGTTTGAACCCGCGACCTTGGGTATATGAAGTTAGCATGGTAACCATTACACTACGGAGATATAACCCTAATAAACGTTGGGTAAGTTATGAAGAAAAGGAGCATACTGCTTTTATTTCAGAGATACATTTATTTCTCAAATATTGTCTGTGCTACAACAGCGTGTAGGTACAAATATTGGGTGTTTTTGATTCGTTCAGTACAGAAACAATAAGATAACAGAACATGCAATAAAGCTATGTTACGTCTTGCTGTTAGATCGCACGCATCGAAGAAATCACGTGCGTTTTCGAGGGAGTTTACTGTATTTACTGTACAGCCCAGAATATCAGAGCCGTGTATTAAATTCCAAGAGGAGCCAATTCTCACTATTAAGACCTAAAATAATTTGCAAAATTTCAGGCTAACAACCTGATGGTAATGAATGCTAGGAGTAATTCAGATGTCAGAAACATAGTCTCATAATTCCTCTCCCCTATCAATATTACGAGATTTCAATACATGCATTGCCACTTCCAAAACTTGTGAAATTTTAAACTGTAATATTAAAGGTAATTAAAAATCGAAGTTCGAAAACAACAGCTTATTTATTTTTCGCTGAAATGACACACAGAAGCAAATGTGATATGAAGAGACAGAAGGACTTGCTGGACCTAAGTTACAAATGTTGAATATGAACACCACTATCTCGTACATTCGAAAGCTGTTTACGCTGGAATCTCTTTATCGAAGACTCTTCTGGCTATTTATGTAAATCCTGCGTGTGAGATCTTGTAACCCAAAAAATACGATATGTAACAAACTCTTCTCACTCTAATGTGCTCGTATAATATGTTGTTCAAACTACTCTCTTCTGGAAGGTTGTAATGGGCAGCTTAATCACCTTACTGGTTTTCTGCCTTTATTCAATACAAGTTAAAGCATTGATATTAGCTTCACTTCCACTCTGCAGAATAAAAGCACCTCAACCTTCTCTTCAATAATAAATATTCACAACATGGTTTACTCCAGTTAACTTCCTTATTTCTTATGCTTAGGGTGAAATTCGCAGATCGATACGACAAATACAGACGAAATGAAGACATCAAGAATAATCTTGATATTGAGTGTTACAATAAACACATTTGCGTTTATTGTGTTGATATTCATTACCTTTTTAGTGTAAGATTACACCATCACAGTTTGAATGAAACAAAAAGAGAAATGATAATTAATACTAGTACCCAGTAAAATCCTTTTCAGTGTCAATTGATAACAGATTGTTGTTTTCTTTACTCTCAACTGATTAAAATCCTGTGTTGGTTACCAATGAATAAATTCGGGAAACATGCTTACCACTGCTATTTGAATAGAAGTTTGGTTTCAGAATAGAAGTTAGTAATGGTCATTACTTATTTCTAAAACCAAACACGCGACGGTTTGTGGAGTTGTCATTTCCACCCTATTGGTATGCCGCACTTTTACCTACATTCCATTACCGCAAGAGCAAGTTTTCTCCGTATTTATTGTTGGCCATGGCGTACTGGGAAACTATCCCAAAACGGATATGTGATGGATCCTCTTCGCGGAGAATGGAGCAGGTTTTACAGCGGTTTATCTGACGTGGGTCCTTGGGTGCACCTGCGCACATATTTGTGACACTTAAACCGGATATAAAGATGACATAAAATATGCACGTCACTACAGCTATGAAACCCCCCCTTTTTTTGGCCTTTCTTTCTTTTCTGCCCTCCCCGTAAATGTGCAGAATGAAAGGGTCCGTAGTTTAATACCCTCTAAAATCCAAAGAGCGTGAAGTTTGTTTTAAAAGTGTAAGGACAAACGGGCGAAAATCGGTATGAGGAAATCCAAAATTGGAGTAAAATGAAATGGTAAAATAAGACAATTTGCTTAAACAATTCTTCTTTATCTATGAAAATAAGTTTAGGTTTTCGTACAGTGTAGTCTGCGTTATTTCTCTCCCTTTAATTTCGGTACTCGTACCCGGGCTTTACTTAAACAACTGATGATGTTTTTCCTCGGTGAACTGCAGTTTTATTTATGTTGTTTTTTAATTGTTAAACACATATTCACCTCTACAATCTAGACTAGGCGTAACCAACTTGCCAGAGTAAGCAGCCTTGCTCTGTGCATGCAATGGGTGATGTCGCTTTCCTTACGCAGCGTGTCGTGTATAGTTTATAACGTCGAGAACAGAAAACAGTCCTACATACATACGTTTATGCCAGCCGAGAGGAATCTTTATTATTTATAGAAAGTACCAGAGTAAGTGTTTAGTTTGCGGCGAAAATCTGCACACAGCCAAAAAACACAATTTGCAGTGACATTATGCAACCATGAAAGCGAGTATGATAGTTATAAAAAATCACGCCTTTTTCGAACTGTATCAGATACCAAATAATACCAAGATGTCTGTATAAATGCGAAAATGTTCCATTACCAGTTAATTCTCATACTGCTAACTTTACAATATGATTACTGGCACTGACAAAGTTCAGGAGATTGCTGTTTTACTATGTTTGGTACGGTTATAAGTTCCATTATTGTTTGCATGTATTAGTGTTACGAATACCAATAAAGATTATCAAAACTATGGAAAAATGTTCTAAATGTTCACATCAAAAATGTAAATACTAAGGTAAGAGACATTTAATTGCGCAACTGTTTACTAATCATGAACCTACATTAGGTATATTAACCTATGAAAGGAGAACTACGAACTTCAAATGCAAACTATTGCATACCGCCACTGCACTGAAGGAGTTATCGGTTCCAGCTTTCCGCACAGTTAAAGATCACGTAGCGCACAGTACGCAGTTCACAGCATCAACGAGAAGTTGTTCTATGCTTTACACAAAGAAAAATCATTTGGTGACGCTTGTTGTAGATTTTGCTGAGGTCAAGAAGCTATTCTAGTTGAAATAGACATTCCATCGCAGCCGGAATGGAATAGAGGCACAGATCCCTGGATTGAGGAGTCAGAACGCTGACCACTCAACCACAAAGGCAATATTGGCTTGCTGATGTTTCTTCCCGCACATGGCTAACTGTGAAATGTTTCTCTGAGGGCAGGCGCGGGTAGTTGCAAGAATACACAACTCCAGTTAAACTGAATGTGAACATTTAATGGAGGCGAATGCAAGATCGTCAGAACAAGTAGCTGATCGTTGAAAGTTGACATTTGAACTATTCCCCAATCAAAGCACAAGAAACGCTCCTGTTTCGTATTGTATATGCTAGCTTCCGAGTCTTGGTAACTTTGTTGTTTTTTTTTTTTTTGTGGTTTTTTTCGTACTTGCCTATCCTGTAAAGTGAAGGAGCAGAACAGGCAATAGTGCTAAATTTTCGAAATGCATGCTCTTCTATTAACCTAATTGTAAGTCATACCTACATCATGACTACCCCACCAAAGGCGCTTGCTTCTACATTGTCATATATTTAATTTTCTTAGTCATCTCTGACACACTCTTTATCTTGTTAAATTCTAAGTATTATTTTTACTTTCTCTACACGTACTTAGTACATAGTGTATAGAGCAGATATTGCATTCCACCCAAAATTCGATATCGAGATTTCACCGGAAATACATGTTTTAGGATCTTATGTATATAAAAAAAAACATTTTTGGAAAAAAGCTCCCTGTATGTGTCCATGTGTCTGTGAACACGATAACCCAAAAACGAAAAGTCGGTAAAATACCAAACCTTGTATTTAAGTTTAAGTTTAGTATCTTCCAGGGATACTAAAGGGATCCCAAACTACCCTTTACAAGGAAAAAATGTCGAACATTTTGATTTTCTCAAAAGTAGCTGTAATGATTTTGATTAAAATACTGTATATTAAAGAAATTTATATGGCAAATAAAATGTATATCTTGCATTTTTTGGGGAAGGCCTCGAAAGACCTCTTTATTCTGAATGAATTTTGCGTAACTAGTAAACCATAAGAGTTAGACAGCAACTTACTACACAAAAAATGTAGATCACGTTAAAACACACAATTTGTCATACACTTTTTTTTCTGGAATTAACTTCAGGCCGTGCATAGAAACTGATTTCAACCACATGGCAACGAGCTTTTAAGAGATTTGACATTCGTTTTAGCCTGGTGTATTCCCTGATTTCCCTTCAACTTACAAGGAAGCAAGAAATTAAGAAAGTTTCTGCTAATGTTTATCTAGAGATATAAAGTACTTCGAAGAATATTATGATATTTAACAATAATTTGCTACAGCGATGTAGAGAAAGTCATGTGAATGGAACACAGCAGACGTTTTTCTTTTAATTCGCAGAAATGTTAACCGGATATCTGTAGCTTGAGTTCATAGGAACACTAAATTATCCTTTGTTACTTCAGAGTTCGACCAAATTACTTCGCTACAACATAACTTGCCTTACTAACAAGAACAGAATTACAACCCTGTTTTTTAAATTATTCGTTGATTTTAACACATAAAATTATTCATTACAATTATTTCTTTATTTCCTCTTTATTTCTCTATATAATTATTAATTTAACAGGAACAATAGTTCCGGCCTGTATCAGCTGATATGATTATGATTATTATTATTATTATTATTATTATTATTAGTGTTGTAACCGTTTTATTGCATTATAAGCACAAGGCACGAGTCCGCGCGGCATTTATTTGTATTTCTTTTTTACAATGATACGAAGAGTCTAGCCGTAGGGACACAAATTTTTTTTCTTTTAAAGTCCGGTTCTAAGGCTAGATCAGCTCTAGACATGTATTTCAAAACGAATGGTTCTTACTAAGTATTTTAAGATGCTATTCATTTTTTAATAAATAAAAACTCAAGAGCTTCATGCTTCTCACACCATAATATTCACAATTAACAACTAATTTGCCAAAGCGTTCACTATATTAGAAAAACTGTTGGGTCTGGACCAATCCTAGTCAGAAACTAGGACCACTATGATTGACTTTAGCTGCCAACAGTATGCATGGTAAATACACTCGCGCCTAGGAATACTCTGTGTTTTTGAGCAAGCTAGGTCCCTGTAGCATGACAAGCTCGTCAGTTTTGTCCCTTTCAGTGTTTTGTGAACGAACTACGCATACGATTTACAGAATTCAAACCTGGATGACTAAAATGATGACCACCACCACACGTGATGCATATAAAATTCGTAAACCAATGTTTTTAATTTAAATAACATGATTAATTTTGGAAAAGAAAACAATTTGCACGCAGCCCACCTGGGTAGTGTGGGCATAGTGTGTCTACCTCACATTCAACAGGTCGCGAGTTCGAATCTCGCTTAGGATAAGTTACCCGGATAAGGTTTTTTCGGGGTTTCTCCTTATCTTGAGAAGGCAAATATTGGGTAACTTTAAGCTCCATGGACCCCGATATCATTTCACCAATTGCATTCATCGTCTGATATGACCAACCAGGTTAAAGAACGTTAAGTTAAAGAAAAATGCAGGCCAACCACTGTTGAGTTGCGCGTCATTTCACTGACATGATTTACTCGGTTAAAGGACGCAAAAAATAAGAATTAGTTTCTCTATTAGAAGTGTCCGCAAGACCAATCGCAAAGTTAGAACAATAAATGTGTGCCATCACAACATTCCCCTACAAAACTTGTTTGAAAAAGTGTGCACAGTGTGAGTACTTCGCCAATCCCGCGTGGCTCACAATGAACTCTTCCCTATTCACATTTGGGGCTGTCAAACCGAAGTAGCGATTTTAAGAATACTATAATTATATTTTCCACTAACATAAATCTTTCGTCGCTTTTACTGGAGGTACAGCAATGTGATTTACGTACCATGAAGTGCGGCACGCAAAGGAAATGGTTACTAGAAAGTGAAAGTTTTTAGCACTTTGTAAATAGCTATAAACTTATATATACATTCCTTAATTTTAATTTATGTGTTCATTTTCCACTAAAATACTCATGAAACTACATACACATAGTCACACTCTTTTAATAATTTCCAAATAAACCATTAGCACTTTATAAAATAATTTAAATCTAGATCATACCTTTTTTCACAGGGTGGAAGGCATAAAGGTGCAAATATTTAAATGCTGAATTGCTATAAGGCTCATCAGTCACTGCTTATGAAATTTGATTATTTCCCTTTTAAGTGAAATTTTGAATATGCTTTTAAAAGCTTATTGCATTATCAACATTAAGAGAATTCAGAGTATATAAAATGAGTTATCAATTTTTGTTTTCTCGAAGTTAAAAGATTTAATATAATATTTTAGTTATTGTATCATAAATATTACAACTTTTATTCGTTTTATTATCATCATTATGGTATTAAAAAGACACCAATCTATGCATCCTTATCTCGTAAACGCCAAAAAACAATTAACTTTGTTAAAAATATATGACCTACATCTTTAAACAAATACTGCTGCCTAAATTAAATTTCCTCTCACTGATGCTGTTTAAAAATTAAAAATTCATATTGACTTTATTTGTTGAAAAGTATATAATTCTTGGTTATGATTTGACCTGCTGGATACGCTCTAGGCGGGTCACGTATTTCAACACTTACCGCGTTATGAATAAAAGCAGTATTCACATGCGTTGTAGTTGGCCTACATACGGGTGTACCTAGACTGTATGTAATAAAGGCAAAAAGAGGTTTTAAACTGGCATCACAGGTAATGCTCAAAACAATTGCAGCATGCAGTTATAAACCTTCCATCCTGTGAGGCATTATTGTATTCGGAAACTACCAACTACAACTGTATTGCTACTTATTAGTAAATAAAATATTTTGAATGATGTTAATACCAAGCAGCATACAATGAATCTCATATCAGATTATTTTACTTACAATGACTGCTTTTTAAAATTAATTCGTATTGAAAGGAAGAACTCACCTGCAAATAAAGAGAAAAAGAACATTAATAAATATTTAAAATTGAAGACCTAACATAAAAACATCGCTGTAAAAAGAATAAGCATTGACAGCAATTAAGCAGAAACATTACATTATATTAATTAATACATGTACAGATAAGCTTATTTCGTTTCGCAATCGAAATCAAAATAAACTGATTAGACACACTTCCAACGCAGGGCTCAATGTACAGCGTGGCGTGGAAACTTCCACAATATTCTATAATTCTATAAATTTCAGAGTGCTCAGATGCCTTAAATTATGGAAGAGCCGATAAAATACTCGTAAGTTGAAGCAGCGGTGGTAGATTTTGCGCTTGCAACGCCAGCTTACATTTCGACAAGGATAGGTTTCATCGAAGGCAAATTGTCCAAGTTAGCCCAGATTCCTAATAGCATGGAAGAGAAAACGCACAGAATCTATATGAGTACTGAGACGGCCATATAAGATACAGCCTATATGTGCCTGGCAATTAATTGTTCTTTCGCATACACTATGTGTGGATCAAAGTGGGAAAGATGAAATCAGACTGAAAACTTCAATGCCACAGCCGGGATTTGACCACAGATCTTCCAGTTTTCGTTCTGATTCTTATTTCTAACCCTGTCCTACATATGGCTTTTGTGAGAAAAACAACAAATAATATTAATTATCATTGATTGTCCTAATAGTTGGTCTCATTATGGTTTAAGGAAGAAATCTTATGTTTTTCCATTCACATGACTTTCTCTACATCTCGGTAATACATTATTGTTAAAAGCTTATTCTACCATCTACTTCATGCTAATCCAGATACACATGAACAGAAATGGAACGTATTACTTGCTTCCTTAAAAGCAGGAGAAAAATAGGTGAATACATTAGGAAAAAAACAATAGCCATATATTTTAAAAACTGGTTGACATGTGGTTGAAATCCGTTTCTTTGTGTTGCCAGGAGTGTTACAATTCCCGTATGTGAAAAAATTAGGTATTTTAAAACTGAAACAAATAACAAGGAATATCTAAAAAAATGGTTAACTCCATGAAAAAAAAAATATATAAGACGTAAATTCTGTTTTACGCAAATCTACAATTTTTTGTAGTAAGTAAGATTTTTTCTACTTCCAACGATTTACCAGTTATGCAAAATTCAACCAGAATAAGGAGGTCTTCAGGCACTATTCCCAGATAATACAAGATATGCATTTTATTTTTCACGTAAATAGCTTTAATACACAGTATTTTAATCAAAGTCGTTACAGCCATTTATGCAAAAATCAAAAATTTCGAAAATGTTTCCATGTAAAGGGTAATTCGGAGTGTGGTTTGTTTTTAAATCTTCTTATCGCATCTCTATAAGACACTAAACTTAAATACCAAGTTTGGTATTTTACTGAGTTTTCGTTTTTGAGTTATCGTGTTCAAAGACACGGCGCCCACACGGACCTATTTCTAAAAATGGGGACCTTAACACGTGTATTTCCGGTGAAATTTCGGTATCGAATTTTTGGGTGGAATGCAATACCTTCTCTACACACTATGTACATAGCACATGTAGAGAAAGTAAAAATGCGAGTCAAAGAGGGGATTTAAGCTTGCCATGGTAGCTCAGTTGTATAAAATAACTGGGCGAAAACCTAAAGATCCATTGTTCAAATACCGACTATAGCAATGAATTTCTCAACCTGACCATACCTAAGTTCCAACTAGATTTTATGATTAGAACATGAGATCTATAATAGCACAGACGAAGCCTGGTTTGCCTGATGCCAAAATATACACATTCTTTCGTGGGGAAGGGGTTACCAACATTTCTGTAATATCCAGAAAATCATGGGTGATTCGCCGAGAGATTCCGCTCTATCAGCTGACATGTGCAGTGCAATTCTTTCTCAACCACCCTGTGCACAAAGACTGGCGTCGAGAAAGGCTCAGAACCGATTCCGTCACTTCCCAGCTCTACAAAGCACCTGCGTGCGGCTTGAAACGTGAAAGAATATTAAAATATTAAAATGAACGGAACTCGATTTCGCAAATAGCGTCGTCGCTAAGGAGTTTTCTTTTAACTTTTGTGGGACCTTTGCTCTCTCTCGACATAACCAGGTTATGTATTTTTAAGGAATGGCTTTTGTACTCGCTAGATGGACTGCGCACAGGATTACCAAACAGAATTACTAACAGCGACCACTATGCCTTTCATACCAAACTCAATGAAAACTTTACGATCAAGCAGAAAACATTCCTGCACCAAAAATGTTCTGGGTAATACTCTACACTTCACCCTTTCGTGCACTATGCAATTTATGAAAACGCCTTGCGCCTATCATTATGATGCTCTCGTAGAAATGGTCTCAAATAAGCAACAAGGACTAAGAAAGATGCAGATATCGCCTTAATAGCTGGTTAAACTGTTTGGTCCCGAGCCACCTAATAGATGGTTAAACTATGAAGCCCAGATCTTAAAGAACTTACGACATTGTAAGTCGCTATTGGGGTGTCATTTCAATATAATTTGAGATCTCCTTGCGATTTATTGGAAAAATCATGCGAGCCAATTGGAGAATTTAATGTCATATATGCATATTAGCATGGTAGCTCAGTGGTTAGAACTAAAGCAGAGACCGGGAAATCCATGGTTCAAATCCCGGCTATGACATTGAATTTTTCAGTCTGTTTCTATCTATCCGTCGTTAGAATCATTTTTGTAATACATATATATATACGAGATAGAATAGAATATAACGAGAAAGTTTTTGGGAATGGGTAACTTTTAGTTCTTATCTTACATCCTTAAAACAATTTCTTACTTTAGATTGACTTTTGGTATTTATTAGATTTGATTTCCTTTTTTGAGTTAAGCTGTTCACAATCATTTTCTTAAACTCTTTTACTGGATTCAGAAAAATTTTGCATTCCATCCAAACATTCTACGCAGAGATTATATCATAAATATGAAATTATATTTGCATATAATCTCCCTTCTCTGGGTAAAACGTATGACGTCGTCAAGAAATAAACAATTTTAGTTGAAAAGAGACATTTCAAATCAGAATACTGATAATTGTTTGCAACGTGTGGTCTCCAAAGCTTCTGAAAGTACTGACTAATTTGTGTTGTATTAAAAACAGCAGAAATTTGTTTAAAAGTATAAATAGAAATGCGTTTAAAATTATTACAATTTGGACATATATTATTCAAATCAGTTCTGTAAAAACCCGAACCTGCTATATTTTCACTCATTCAGAATTTTAACTGAGACATACCAAATTACGTTAGTTAAGTGATTGATTAATCTTTGGATTTGTCTTTGGTTTATTCTTCTTAAAATAAAAGTTTTAATTCTTAATACAATAAAATTATAAATATCAGAGAAATTGAGAAATATTATTGTCACATCCGAAACAAACATGCCCCGTCACTTTTCCTCACTTACCTAAAAAATAGGTACAGTTTATACACATGCTTACTAATGTTTGTTCTAATATAATAAAATCTGGTAAAATTTGCAAATTTAAATTGATTTAGGCTGTAGATATATTACAATATTTTATATGACGGCTTAAAAATGTGATTATCAACATGAAATAATTCATCAGCAACAATCTTCTGAGAACGTGCGATGGTATTATTGGTTAACTTTATGAAGACACTGTTATACCGATTATAAGTTAAAAAAATTACTCACTTATCGAACTTGGAGTGCTGGTACGCGAAATTCTACATGCATAAAATGTCAGTAAATATCTTATATAAAATAAGAAGAAACCACACTTAAAACAATCGGTCTGGGCTGGGTTTGAAAGCGCAACACTGGCATCAGAATGCCACCAACTAACCAACTGAGCCACCTACACTGGCACTAGGTAATATGCTCTCTTAGCAAATTTTAGAAATGACACAGCAGAACGCTACGCATCAGATGATGTAGCGGATTAACGAACATATACCTAAAGAACAGTAGCTTGAATAACTCCAATACTAATTTATAACATCGTGTAATACCTCAAATAAAATTGTTGAATTTAAATCGAGACTTTGAGCTAGGCTAGTTTAAGTTTTATAATCTCCCCACCAGCTTCATCACTATGCATGTGCATTAAATATAAGGTTTGCAGAGAGTGGCAAATTAAAAGGTAGTGTGATGTTAGAAGGTCGTTATACGAATTGAAATGTTAGAAGGTCGTTATATGAATTGCTAATGTGGGTAACGTCCATCCGTCATTTCAAATTTACAGCTAAAACTTCACGTCAACTCGTTATGAATGAAAATGAATGCTTTAGTTTCTGTCACATTGTTTTTTAACACCTGCTGAAAAGTATGTTTCACACACTACTTTCTGTACGCGAACTATGTACATAGTGTATAGAGAAGGTATTGTATTGCACCCAAAAATCCGATAGCGAGATTTCACTGAAAATACATGTTTTGAGACTCCCTGAATCCATTTTTATTTTCTCTATACGTACTATGTTTCACACACTTATTACTTTCTGTACACGAACTATGTGCATAGTGTATAGAGGAAGTATTGTATTCTACCCAAAAATTCGATACCGAGATTTCACCGGAAATACATGTTTCAGGACCCCCTGAATCCAAAAAAAAGCATTTTCAGAAAAAGGTCCGTGTGTATGTGTGTGTCTGTCTATCTGTGTGTGTGTCTGTGGACAGCATAGCTCAAAAACAAAAGACCGTTAAATACTAAACTTGGTATTTAGGTATGGTATCTTCCAAGGAAGATTTTCAAGAAAATCCCCCCACTCCCAACTACCCTTTACATGGATATTTTTTCGAAAATTTTGATTTCCTAAAAAATGGCTCTAACGATATTGATTAAAATCCCGTATAGTAAAGATATTTACATACAAAATAAAATGTATATCTTGAATTTTCTGGAAATAGCTTCTAAAGACCTGTTTATTCTGGATGAATTTTGCTTAATTTGGCATAACTAGTAAACCGTAAGAAATACACAAAACTTACTATACAAAAAATGTAGGTCTTGTTAAAATACACACGTTATGTCATATATGGAGCTTACCATTTTCGTGGTATTCATTGTTATTAGTTTCAGTTGTGAAGTACTTACACTTTTCTCAGACGGGAGAGTCTGTTTTTCTTTTGTTCTACTCCTGGCCAAGAAAAGAAGCGATTTGTGATGACAATCGCATAATGACAGCTTTTAAAACATTTTACTATGGGTTTAGCCTAGTGTTTTACCCTATTTTATTCCTATTTATAAGGAACTAAGTAATAAGAACATTGTGCTAATGAGTACCTCAATAGCAAGATTCAGAAAGAAGAATAATCTTATGTAAGAAGTTTGTAGAACAGCTAGAGAAAGTCATGTGAGTGTAACACATCCGATTTTTTAGAAAAAATGTCCGTGTGTGTGTGTGTGTAGGCGGCATAGCTCAAAAACGAAAAGTCCGTTAAAAACCAAACTTGCTATTTGGGCTTGATATCTTCCAAGGATGCAGCACGAAGATTTTCAAGAAAATCCCCCCACCCCAACTACTCTTTACATGCAACTTTTTTTTTTGCAAATTTTTTATTTTATCAAAAATGGCTCTAACAATTTTGATTAAAATATCGTATATTAAAGATATTTACCTGACAAATAAAATGTATATCTTGAATTTTCTGGGAATAGCCTCTGAAGACTCCACCAAAAAATTCGATACCGAGATTTCACCGGAAATATATGTTTTAGGGTCCCCTGTTTCCAAAAAAAGTATTTTCAGAAAAAGGTCCGTGTGTGTCCGTGTGTCTGTGAACACAAAACTCAAAAACGAAAAGTCGGTAGAATACCAAACTTGGTATTTCAGTTTAGTATCTTCCAGGGATGCGACACGAAGATTTTAATAAAACTCCCCGCACCCAAACTACCCTTTGCATGGAATTTTTTTTCGAAAATTTTGATTTTCTAAAAAATGGCTCTAACGATTTTTATTAAAATATCGTATATTAAAGTTATTTACCTGACAAATAAAATGTATATTTTGAGGTTTCTGAGAATAGCCTCTAAAGGCTACTTTATTCTGGATGAATTTTTCATAACTACTAAACCGTAAGAGATGGACAAAAACTTAACCCACAAAAAATGTAGAGCATGCTAAGATACACAATTTATGCTATATACATTTTTTTCGTGGAGTTGATCGCTTTTGAGATATTCCTTTTTCTTGGTTTCAGCTTTGAAAAACTTAATACTTTTCTCATACAGGAATTTGTCAACTCCTATCCTTACAAACAAAGGAACATCAGTCACATTGCAACCAGCTTTTGGCTTTCACTTTAACCTATGGTACTCCCTTATTTCGCTTCTACTTGCAATAAAGCAACAAATAAGACTATTTCTACTAATTTTTTTTCGATTAGTATGTGTGTGTAAATATCAAGTTCAGTTACTTCCAAAGATGCGACACGAAGCTTTTCAGCAAAATCCCCCCACTTTCGAAATTTTAGATTTCTCAAAGTTTTTTCAGTGATTTGATTTATCCATTAATATTAAAGGTATTCTCATCTCAAATAAAATGTTTATCTTGAATCCTCTTGGAATGACCCCTGAAGCGCTTTCATTTTGGATGACTGCAACCATAAGAGGTAAGCAAAATATTGCTACAAATATGTAGATGTAAAACATACAATTTATGTGCAATACAGTACTTTTGGAGTCAATACTTTCCGAGATATTTATTGTTGTTGATTTAAGATTCCCAAGATTTATACTTTTCTCAAAAGTGAGCCACCAATCCTATTTATTTTTTCTTCTTCTATTTTTTAAACCTGGTCATAAAAAGAGAATGAAATTGCATTGCCATATCGACCAGCCTTTAAAGAAGTTGACTGTCGTTTTAAACCCAGTGTCCCCTATTTGCCTTGTATGTATAATAATAATAAAAGAACATTTTTGCTCATTTTTGTCTCGATTACTCATGAAGAAGAAAAAATAATTAGTTTTTGTAGCATTAATTTGCTACAGAAAAGATAGAGAAAGTCATATGAATGTTACACATCAAATACTTTTTCTTTCTCAACTACTACATAGTAGATAGAGAAGATAGTTGTATCCCAGATTTTACCGGACTATTTTGAAATACCCCGAATCCAAAACAAAAAGTAAGTGAGTGTGTGTGTGTTTGTGTCTGTGGTATCTGCGTCTGTGAACAGTAAAGCTCAAGAACGAAAAGCAATTAAAAGCGAAAGCAACTAAGTTCAGAAACTGAAGAATTTGACACGATAGTTTTCAAGAAAATCCCATTAAACCAAACAACTTTTTGCAAGAACATTTTTTTTTGAACATTTTTATTTTCTCGAAACATTTTTTTGAACATTTTTATTTTCTCGAAAATGACGAGTTTGATTAAAATATCGCATGTTTATAATATTTTATATTGAATTTTATGGGAATAGACTCTGAAGCCCACTTCATTTTGGGTAGCTTTTACATAACTGGCAACTGTAAGAGACAAGAGACAAGAGAACACTTAATATTGGTAAAGAAAATGCAGAGATTTTAAAACACGATTTGTCATATGCAATTTTTTTAGAGTTTTCTATTCCCATTCCTTGATATTGCTTTCAATTTTGCAATTCTTTTCTCAAATGGGCAGTCGTTATTCATTTTTAGTTCTCCTGATCAGCAAAGAAAACTGCATTTCAAACCAGGATATAGCGGCCGGCTTTTAAAATTTATGACCATGGCTTGTTCATTGTATTTTCTGATTCCTCTTGCGCAAGGCAATAATAGGTTATGTAATACAACCTTCCTGCTAATATTTATCTTGATAAGCATGAAGAAGATCGAAGAATAAACTTTAGTTGTTTATTTAGTTAAACTTTGATAGTTTGTTACAGCATAAGTAGAGAAACTTATTGAATGTAGCATATCATAAAATTTTATTCGATTTATAAAGTCCCGTTTAACTTCTTTAATCATATCTGTTTTAGCAATAACCGCTGATGTTTTCGTTGCCGAACTGTAGGGTTTCTTAACGTTGAGTTATTCAATATCACCTATTAAGCATACACATTCATTCCCACATTCATTCTTCCAGACTCGTGGGGGATGGAGAATAATTCTGGTTAAAGAAAAATTCGCTGCACCAGCCGGGATTCTGAGCTGAGAGACCAGAAGACCACTCGACCGCAAAGGTAGCTTTGGGGGGGGTAATATTAATATAGAATATTTAGGTCATCCCTTTAGACTGCTACTTTGTTTATTTATAGTCAATTCTGCCTGGAATTTTCGTCACGGATATAAAAAATGGACCAGTTTATGTGTTACGTAGTAATTGATCCTATATATTTGTTGGAATGTATTTACGATAAAGAAGAATATAAAAATAAACTATACGCATTCTAAGTTTAAATGTATAATATATTCGAACGTGATGTATACGAATCCAAATTAATATTATATGAATGATAAAGCTGATATCAAACGCAAGATCTCGCCCATACATATCGGAATATAAATATTTGTAAGAACACTTAAAATATGTGGGATATGTGAGCAGCGCCACACTGAAAGCTAAAGCGAATGTTGTACCTTAATACCAGATGTATTGCCTCTTTCCTACTGAGTTTGTGTGGGACAAATCACATGTCGACTTTGAAGGCTCGATCTCAAATTGTAGATATTCCAAACCCAAGATCGTTTACTGTCTGCTGTGAAATACGATGAACGCTGATATTAGTTATTAGTGCCCGTAATTTGTGAGACTATTGAATAGCAGCTTCAATGCACTCGCGCGCGCGCGCACACACACACACTAAAATAACAGTTATGTGTAACAGTTATTCAATCACCGCGATCAAGTTCGCGAACTGTAAACACCTTGGCTTGCGGCATGAGCAGTAAACGTTAACACACGGCTGCACCTTAGCAAGTTCTAAAGGTTTCGCTCAGATACTACGTACTTATTTGCCTCTAGTGCGCCAATCTGATGCAAGGGTTACCATCGGTTCTCTTCCTACATATAAGCAAATTTTAGAGTCCCTGCAGCTAAAGTGGAATTTTGTACAGAATGCGTTGATTCTCCTCAAACTTGATTTTCTCCCCCTTCTCTCTCTCTCTCTCTCTCTCTCTCTCTCTCTCTCAAGTGAACAGTATATCTTCAACTGTATCTTCCAAGTCGGCGGGCAAAATTTTCCAAAGACCTGATGTTTGCCCCCACAAAGTTGCCTTTCAGGAGGTGGGGGGGAGAGAAACAAACAACACACCGCCAGTTTTCACAAACGAAAACTTTAAAAATGTAGTATGTATCACCATGCATGAAATATTTAAGCCATATAATCTGCCGGCCATTCCTCAAACTGAAAACAAAGTGCAAACTTAACAGAAACACAAAAT